>JAAEAF010011011.1:24025-124528 GCA_011037195.1 Triatoma infestans | reverse complement strand
TCTGGTCACCTGTATATGTGGGGATAGACAAGACTTATCACTTTTATTTGGATTATTTTCCCGTATAATACCTAAACTATCTAAAGATTTTCACTTCCTAGGAACCTCTACAGTTCACTATCCATTGATAGGCAGTATTTGTGTAACTAGAGAACATTGGTCAGAAGCCGGCAGTGCAATGACAAAGGCTTAGGCCGCGGGGGGGCACAATAAATCTCAACCTTTCTGCGATTTTTTTTTTTTTCTGGAGATAATTCTGTTCACATACATATCTACATATATACACACCTTTACGCATATTTCCTAAAAACATTTTCGTACTCAGAGGACTTGCAGAAATAGGATATGTTTCTGATAAAAACTCTATTTCAAAAATTTGACCACGGTCGCAATATTTCCTTTTAAAGAAAATAGACTATTTAATACAAGTTTAGGAAGTTTACATGGATCAACAAGTGAATAAAAAACAAAGTTTTTAACACTCTCTTACTGCTGTAAGAGGAAGTATTACGATTGTATCAAATCAATGTTTTGATCAAAATCCATCGACCGCAAGTGCGAAAAAATTTTGCTTTGCCAGTTTTGCGCAAATTTTTCTCGAATACAGGCTCCAACGCTTTCCTTTAAACTTCCTATACAATCTACATACAATTATGTTTGTCAGTTGTATTTGAAACATTTTCCCGAGAAAATTGATTTGGGGTTGGGTTGTGTGGGGGAGCAGTAGCGTTAAGAAGCACCTACTTCAGTATAACTAATGTAAACTAACTTCTATATAATATTAATGTGCAAAAGCAATGGTAGAATTACAAAATTGATAAAATTCGGTCAAATGAAAGTGCGACTTTAAAGAATTTGGTTTTTTAGTTTTTTTGTTGGAATTTGCTCGATAGATTGACAATGATTTCCTTGGAAACTTGGAATGCTAACTGTACAAATATAGTCCTATGACTTTTATTTGCAACAGTTTTCCGAAAAAAAAAATCTGATTTTTAGATAGTTTTGCTGCATTTTGTGACATTAAATTGCAAATAATGCCTAGGTAAACTTAATGACCTATGCAGGAGGAATAATGTTATCCTCTGGTGGGTGCCACTCATGTTGGCATAGAAGGGAATGAGATGGCCGACGCTCTGGCGAAGAAGATGAGTGCTGCATATCCACTTCCAAGGGCCTGAACATTTTTGTGGGGTCAGCGACCAGTTTCTCTTGGAAGAACTTAGGCAGGAGGAAGAGGTAATGAGGTCTGAACTCTGGAACTCCCTCCCCGGACTTTGGCAGGTTAAAATCTGCCTGGGAAATTATAACCAATGGAGATCGGAGGCCTGCATCAGCCTTAGTAAGAACAAACTCCAGGGTTCTTACGGGGCACTGCCGACTCAGAGGACACCTAGTGAAGCTGGGTTTGGAGAGAGACAGTACATGCAGATTCTGTGGGGAGATGGAGAAAACTCCATTACATCTCCTAACAGACTGCAAGGCCGCCAATCAGAAAAGATTTAAGAATTTGGTTAGTTATTAGGAGGAGGAGGGAAATATACCCTCCGTTGAGCCTGCCAGGTTATTAGGATTCCTTAGGGATCTTAACCTGATGGAGGTGTTGTAGTCGGAGTTCGTGTATGACACCCAAGTGGCATAGCACAGTAGATCGTGAAGGTCGCAGTGCATCGGGTCCCTCCAAAAAAAAAATATCCAAAGGTTGTGTTCATTCAATTGTTGCCATTACGCGGTCTAGTAATCGAATATAAATTATTCTCAAGTCTTGGTGCCACTTAAGTCACCTCTTTTCGAGGATCGTCTAGTTGGCGGAAAATGTTTTCCAGTTCAGTTGGTTCTCCTGTCATGATGCCTGACTCTAGAAATAGAGAACATACCGGGTTATCAGCTAAACAATTTTGTGTAGGTGCTTTTGAAGGTAATCATGATCTTGAACATTTAAACAACACCAGTGGAAGTTTTCTCTCCATTGTTTCAATTAAAAACGTCACACAAGTCCCAAAAGAGGTTCCCTTTGCTTGCCTACAGCTGCTGTTTCTTGGTACTGTTTCACATTTTCCTTGTAATAGCATTGATGATTCTTCTTGCCCACTCTAAAGTTAGTGAGAGAATGAAAAAGAAAAAATATTAAAATTTAAAGAAAATGATTGACTTTATACAGAACTGGAGTAAGAGACACTCCTGTGATTACATCAGATGTTTTTGTTTTTTAAATAGAATTGATTTTCTTATCAAATGATCATTTTTGCTCCTTCATTTTTACTAATTTCTATTATTTTATCCACCACGGGACACTGAGTGTTAAGAGCCTCCTCTCCCTCTCTCTCTTTCTCTCTCTCCTTTGGCTCTACGGTCCACGAAGGACCTTTTGGCTTCCTCTATCACCTCTTCCCACTCCTCTCTCATCAAAGCAATACTTCTCCATATTCTTACTCCCAGACTTCTGATGTCTTCCTCTACATCATCCAGCCACCTAATCCTCGGTCTTCCTCTTCTTCTCGCCACCCTTGGGTGCCCATCCACTATTTTCCTGGGGAATCTGGAATCTTCCATTCTCATTACATGCCCTAGCCATCTCAATCTTCCCCTCTTAATCCATCCTACTAAATCTTGCTCCTGGTACAGCGCTCTTATTTCACTATTCTTCCTAATTCTGTACCTTTCTCCTTCTTCCACTGGGCCAAAGATTTTCCTTAGAATCTTCCTCTCCCAAGCATTTAGCAGTCTTTCGTCCTCCTTGGTTAACACCCACGTCTCGCTGGCATACGCAACCACTGGCCTCAATATACTTTTGTAGACGATCAATTTTGCCTCCCTCGATAGTACTCGAAAACTTAACACCTTCTGCAGTGCCCAGAAACACCTATTGCCTGCCGTTAACCTACCTTTTATTTCTGCACTCATTTCATTCCTTTCAGTTAAAACGGCTCCCAGATATTTGAAAGATGACACCCTCTCAAACTTGTAAGGTGCGCATATGGGCGCTTCATAACTACCCAGGTTTCTTCGAGAACACACCATAAACTTCGTCTTTGCCTGATTTATTTTTAGGCCCATCTTCTTCGAGGCCCTTCAAATTCTTGGAAAGAACCCGCCTGCGCTGCTTTGGTTCTCCCTGTCAAGATGACCTCGTCTGCGTATGCCAAATGTTGGCTTAATCTATTATACATTGTGCCATTGGGACTTGTCCGTATGGCTCTTACGGCCTTTTCTAGAGCTAAATTAAAAATTAAGGGGGTGAGAGGGTCCCCTGCCGCAAGCCTTTACTAGGAAGCCTTTAAGAGCCTTCTAGGAAGAGAAAATCAAAGGGGCAGCATTGGACTCGAACATGCTTACCACTAGGCTAATGCCGCTGGTGAAAACTCGCTACTTTATTTAAAAAAATATAACTTTGAAATTAAACTTAGAATGAAATTAATTAAAAAACCAAAATTCATGTGTCCAAAAAATTAAATTCACTAAGTGTTCCACTTGGAGTGTTGAAAAATATAGTTAAGTTTGGCAGTTGTTTAATGAAACAAGCAAAATGGTTGGCAGAGAACTAGTTTTTTTTTATGGCTCCTGCCAACCATCGTTTGGCATGTTTCATTAACTACGGCCAAACTTGAATATAATTTATATTGATATAGAGGAATTTATTTATGTTAAGACATAGAAATATAAAATGTTATGAAATATACGTATTAAAACAGATAATTCACTATTAATAGCATACGACTTTTTTTTATTTATTGGTAATCATTTAAATTATTTAGAAAAAGTTGAGGGTTTGTGTCGGTAAGAGTGTTAATAAAAAACAATTAATTACTTTCTCTTACTACCAGTAAGTAGAAATGCTTACCAAATTTCAGAAAGTAAGTTTACGCCGGATATTTTGGGCGTCCCTTGAATACGACAAAACATGTTTTGTAGCGAATAGCCTGCATGTTTTTTAATAGAATATCTCAAAAATGAAAAGTTGCAGGAAGCTCAAATTTGGTTTTTCTACGTGGATGGGTCCGCAATGTTGGTGTAAACAACATCTGGTATTTTATCCGTCGTAGCATCATGCAAATTTCTTATATTCCAGATCGGGTTTCGGATTTTATCCATAGTCAGAGCAAATTTATTAAAAGTTCGTGTAGAGTGTTCACTTCAAACGCAATGTTTCTGTTAACACTCGACTCCATAGAGAAATATGCATGCTTACGACCGGATAAAATATCAAAAGTTGGTATACTACATTTAAGTTATTACCACAGCATCAAACATGAAGATTTCGGCTAATACTAGACACAAATAACTATCTATCACTTTTATTAGACATTGATTTTTTTTTTTTGAGGTTTCTGGGGGGTGAGGAGGGGGATATATGTTTTCCTCTGAAAGTGCTATTTCAGTATAATGTATGGTTTAACCACCTATATAATATTAATATAAATTACAAAGATTGTTTGAATTTTAAATTTGAAGAAAATCGATTAACTGTTAGTGCTACTTTATAGAATAGGTTTTTGAGTTTTTTGGGGGGGCAAGGGGGGAATTTTCTCGGAAATAACTACAAGGATTTCGTTTAAGCTTGGACAGCTTACTGCTCAGAGATATAAACGTATTACTGTTTATTTCTAACATTCGTCCAACAAATTTTTTATTTTTATAGGAATTTTCGAAATTGAGTATACGCCGGAAATACATGATTGACGTTTTTTTTGTGTGAGGGAGGGGGATTCTAGGATGCTAAGCCACAGTGTTGTAAAAAATATTGTATTGGTTTTTCGCAGTATGTGTTGGATCATTGTCTTGTTGCAACATCCATTCCTCCCCTGATATAGATCAGCAGTTATAATTCCGTCCATGGGTGCCAAATTTACCTACATCATGCCAAAAAAAAAGTAACAACGCCATACATTATGTAGTATGTTATGAAATGGATGATTTGAGGTTCGATCACATCCATTTTTACAACAAACATCAAATACAGCGGTCGTAAAGTACATCAAAATATCCAATTATGTAGTATAACCCGCTTTTACGGTTTTAAAACGTCATTAGATTTCTTCCAGATTCGGGTTCCCTTTTTGGTAATTTACTGGCTTAAATTTACTCTCAGTTAGTGAAACTACCTAAATAAAGCATTTGTTTTATTAAGGACAAAGTAAGACTATTTGTCTAAGTAAGACAGTTTGTCTTACCCTACGGTAGTGCCACAATAGATCCTTGGGGTGTCGCGGTGGCGTAGGCTGAAGAGCCAATTCCCCCGTTAGTTACCTTACGGTAAAACATGCAGGGGGAGGGGTTCAAAAATGTGATTCGTTTTCTTGTTATGGTGTTGCCAATGTAGCACCGATAGATGGAATTTATGACAGCTGATAAATAAATAAGTCTTTTTAAATGAAAAATGGTAACCATCAACCCAACATTGAAATTTATATTTAAAAACTATTGATTAAAATTATCTTAAGAAGATGCAATAAAAGCAAGAGGAAACAACACTATTTAAATCTGAATTAATTAATTAGTTAAATCATGAAATGAGTAGCGAGGCTGTTATATTATTGGTTACAACCAATATTTAAGTTATTTTAATTAAATTAGTCTGACTAAATTATAATTTAGTTAATTTTAAATTATATTTTTGTCTACTTTGAAAATGACATTTTGACACTTATGGTTGAAACTTCCACGTTAAGTACCAAAAATATATATTTTAGGAGGGGAAAACATGGTTTGAATTTACCTTTAATCCTCTTAAATTTATACAAAATTATATCCTAAATTATTATTATTTTTTTTTTATTTTCCAAAAAAAGAAAGAAATTAAATGTTATATATAACTAAAGTTTGCAATAATAGATTGTTTTCAGTAATTATTGAAAAATTTTGTTTATTGAAATAATGTAAAAACTTGGGCTTATAATGATAAAAATTCTTTCAAGATTAAATATGACAAGGTGGGTTAGTAGTAGAGAGGATGATGTTACGGCGGGAAAGATTAGTGGCAGCACACAAGTGGGCGAATCACCAGAATAAATATGTTGTGTCGGTTGTGGAAGGGATAGACGAGTAATAAGCAGTGTGTTGAGAAAGGTGATATAGGATAAATTAAGGGAGATACAAGTATTTAACAGGGTAGGTGGCAGCTGTGCAAGTGGTGGGGATAGTTGGGGCCGAAGGGGATTGGCCTAGCCAGGGGCCCAATAGGCGTGCACGCAGTGGGGGCAAGCGTCGGAGCAGGCGCCTCTTCGTCATTAACACTCGCGTCGCCGACGGGGCACCACCACACCGGGCTATAATCTTTCCCACCTTTTGTGCAGCTTAAGTTATTTATTTTTCTTTTTTATTTTATTTTTTTTAATTTTTGGTAAACATATCAGAAAAAAAAGAAGTGGAAGTAAGGCGCGGAGAGAAGCAAGAGCAGAGCCAGGCACGACCTGCAGATGCGGTTCGAGGGCGAGCCAGGCCGCGGCGACGAGGCAGCAGACAGCATGTCCTCGTACCACCCGGCCCTGCTCGGTTTGGCAGCCGCTTCGGCTGCCGGCGGCGCCAGGCCTACAGATTTTAGCGTTTCCTCATTACTTACACAAGCCGGGCCGGTTGTACAACCAAGCGCTTATCCATTACCATTGCCCTGCTATCCGCTGCCAAAACATCCGTATACAACCGCTGAAGACGTATTACATCATCCGGCTATGCTTAGGCCGCTTAGGCCCATACAACCAGAAGATGATGGAGTTGTGGACGATCCAAAGGTGACATTAGAAGGCAAGGATTTATGGGAGAAGTTTCACAAACTTGGCACCGAGATGGTCATCACAAAATCTGGACGGTAAGAGAGAGTGTGTTTTGTGTTCAGTGATTTGTGTTTTATGGTTGTACTTAAATTTATTATTCATCGTATGTACACCGAGGTATGTAACTTTTACAATTTAGCCAAACAAAAAACTAAATGAATAAAACAACACAACAAAATAATAATTGAAATAGTAGCAAAATTGATATTGCTAGGTAATTGCCCGTTAAAGATGCTGCTTTCACTACCTTATTTTTTGTCTTTAAAGTAATGCATAGAAATATAAATAATGATATATTGAAGGAAGAATGGTAATTGAGCTGTACCGAGTAGGGAAGCACCTCTAATTATCTAGTACTCTGCTCACTAGCAATTACTATTTCTATAATTATCTATCAGTCTATTATCTTGCTCAAAGTAACAAAGGAAAAATAAAAGAAATCAATAAACAAGAGAATTCAATTAATAAAACAAATAAAAATAAAACCTAAGCCTTTTATTTCTTAATATTCATTTTAATAACCTCATTAATTATTAGAAAAGGTTTCATTTAAGTACCTTATTATAAATAAACATTTTTTTTTTATAATGCAAAGATAATTTTCAGTTAATGGAAATTAAAAGATTAAAATTTCATTCATTGTAAATCTTTATTTATAAAGTAATATTAGAATCATTATTTACAATATAAACGTTACCGTTATAATCTATCTCATTTTACAAAAACAATGTAATATAATTTTAAAAAGACGAACTGTTTACAGATATTAATTACCAAGAGTAAACAAAACGTTGTAGGGGGGCGGGAAGGGGAACAGTGTTTATAAATTTAATGTTTTTAACTGTTTGTTCTATTGTTAAACAAAGCCGGTCAGCTGTTTAGGTGATATTTTGCGAGTTTTAATAATTTACAAAAAAGTTTTTTTTTGTTTCTTATTCACTCGGTTCATTTTTTTGTTTTTTTTTTTGACAATTATTAATTTATATTTATTTTTTTGAATGCTGCTTGAATTGATGGATGTAAATATGAATATTTTTCTATTTATTTCTTCTTTTTTTTTCTAATATAAAAGATTTTAATAATTTCACTGTAAATTGAATTATTTAAATTAAACTTTAAACGGTTTTTATGTTGGTTTTTTTATTTTTAATTTTTTTTTTTTATTATAATTAAAAGTACAAAATTTTGTAAACCAATAATATAATATATATAATTATATATAAATAGAAAGAAGAAAAAGTGTACATCTTTGCGTGTTATATCAGAACAGCAAGTAACAAAGATTTTTTTTTTTTTCACGGCAACTTTGTAACATGTAGTTTTTATATTCACGGGACCGGGCTTAAGACCTTCTTCCTTAATATTTTTAATCCTAAACGGATTGTTATTATTATGAAAAGGATTTAATTATAACAATTTTATATTAACAAATGCGGGGAGAAAAAAAGTATAATCCAAGTAAATATTTTTTTTTTTAAACCTAGAAAACTTTACAAGAAAGTAAAGTAGGTATATTTATAAAAAATATTATTATTTTTTTAGTGAAATTTTGTCCATTATCCGGTTGAATAATTTTTTTTTTTTTTTTGGTCTGCGGATTCTATCAAAGGAGCCGCGCTATATTAAATACAAATTTTTTTTCTTTAAATGGTAGTCTTGTTAAAGTTACTATGTTTTGATATTATTTCTTAAGATTTTTTTTTTTTTTTTTTGTTTTCTGTAGTTTTTTTTGCACAAAAAATTAATTATTATTAAAAGAAAATAAAACAAATTTAATATATTTTACCTCTTTAAAATAAGAGCATCATCTCTCCCTCCCTGTTAAAGATAAAAGGGATTTTCGTATTATTTTGACAAAATGTTTAACTCTTACGTGTACGGATAATTTTGAAATTAAATGTTAATTAAAACAAAAACAAAAAAAATAAAATAAGCGATTTAAAAATAATACCTTGTTTCGGGTCGTTTAAATACCCTTTCTTATTGTTTCCAAGATTATAATTTGGAATGATTTTCTTCAAAAATTACCATATTTACCGGAATTTATTAAATAATTTTGTATTTTTTATTTGTAAATCGATTTTTATTGTGTTTTATTTGAAAGTATTATAAAGTTGTTTTTTTTTATATTTATTTATATTTTTTTATACAAAATTCTAAGTAATTATTTAAAAAAAAAAAAAAATCCCCGAATACGAATTATTGTTTATTTAAATTAATAAAAAAAAAGGCAAGCGAAAGAAACGTGGCCGCCTTTGCCTTAAAAATTTTAAAACACGTGTTTCTTTTATTATTTTAATTCTGACAAAAAATGAAAAAAATCTCTAATGAATTTATTTTGAAACCAAAGTCAAAATATATGTATAATAAAATTAATAGATTTATTTATTTATTTATATTATTTTTATTTATTGAATAAAATTTTGCGTCTAGGAAAATTAGATAAAGTAAATAGATATATGCGATATGGTAAAAATATTTATAGCCCATATAAGCCTAATTTTTTTTTTTTTTTTAAGAATTGTATTTGGGTTAGAAAAATATTATTAGAGGTTTTAAAGTTATCTTTTTTAAACAAATTTTTTAGTATATTGAATTTATTAGAACACTATGGCACACAACAGTTTTTTTGATGGAAAATTTTGGTTTAAAGTAAAAGTACAATATTTTATTGAATTATTATATATTTTTTTTCTTTTTCATGTTTGTTGCAATTTTTTTTTTTTTAAACTTGTAGAATTTGTTAAAATTATGAAGAGCTCATTATTGTTATTATTATTATTTCTCTCCTATTGCTCTGTAAGAAAAATTATTGCGATCGTATCAAATAATACGAATTTTCACTAGAGATAAATATTTTTGAATATTCCCCTGAGTGTGTGGAAAAGTATGTTTTGAAAAATTAGTGTGTGTGTGTGTGCCCGTTGAGTGATCGATCTCATTCAGGTATATTTTTACAAGATTCCAAAAAAGTTGCAAAATCCATATAAACATGTGCTACAAATTTTTATTTTGAAATTTTTTCCCGCCTTCCAGGGAAAATTAATTTAAAAAAAGGGTGTTCTGGGGGTGTGTGTGTGTGTGGGATGGGTGATGATGTTAAGGTTTTCCACTGAAGTGGGCCATTTTTTTTTTAATAATATATTATTTATACGATTCTATGATTGTAATTAATAAAAAAAAATTTAATTTATGGCCTAAAATATAATTATAAGTTTTTGAAGAAAATTGGGTTTACCGGAAGTATGAATTTTATTATGAAGGGGGGAGGGGTTCTTTAAATTTTAGTGGATTGTCCTCCAAAATTGAGTTTTTACCGGAAATACACATTTTGTGGTCACCCTAACTTCGAAAATGTACTTTTTCTCTTTTATATATATATATATGTGTATCAGCATAACTTAAAAATGAAAAATTCGTAGTAAGCTGAAAACTTAGTATTTTATTTACGTTTTTATCAGGGTTCGGTGGCGGCGGAGGGGCGCTTTCAATAAGATTTTTCTTCAAAAATCAGTCAAACCTTATGTTTTCCATTTTACTGAATAAATCTGTTAGTTTTGTTGCGATTTTTCTTCTTTTTCATAAAAAAAAAAAAAAAAAACGGCTTCAACGATTTTCCTTTAAATGGTATCAAATCAATACATGTAGAGATTTACAACTTTTACTTGTAACATTGTTTTCAGGGAAAATTCATTAAAGAGGTGGTTCTAGGGGATAATGGCGGGGTGACGTTAGGTTTTTATCTCCATTAAAATGTAATACGATTCTATCATCTAGGCTTTCCACTGAAAGAATTTAAATGTTACATTATATCAAAATTCCATGATATTGAAAAAAATCAGGTTTTACCGGAAGTATGAGTCCGATGCATATATTATTTGCAAATTATATGTGAAATTTTTTAAACAAATTAATAACCATATTAATAAATAATCAATTAGAAAATAACAAAACTATGTAAATATATTTGCAATGAGAGAAAGTCGTGCTGAAAATATTTGTAAAATTTAAACAAATTGCTTTCTAACGTTTTTTTTTCGCGGGGGGGTGGGGGATGTGTATATTAGGTTTAATTATTATCTGAATTAAATTTGTATAATATTTTATTGATGCTATTTCCATAAATTGTTTCATATTTTTCATCATCTTTCAAAAATAAAAGGTAATTGGCGATATTGCCAATTTTTTTTCTAAATTAAGTATTTCATTGGAAATGTTACCGGCAATGTATGAAATTCAGGCAAAGTATGAAATTCATCCCGGACGAGCCCATTTATTTTATTACATCCGATTTCAAAATATATTTTAATAGTAATCATTTAAAAGTTAAATTATTTTACCTAAAGTACCAGAACTATTGAAACACCATTTGGAATACCATGATTTATTTAATACTGAAACACTAGAATAGAATTTCCCCAAGTTAACAAATAAATAATAGGAATATTTAAAAGAATATTTTTTTCAAATACACAAAATTTATCATAAAAAATATAAACTGGTATCTGAGTATAAACCACGGCAAGGTACTATATGAATGCCTAGGCATTCTATAGAATGCCCTGAATTTCATACTTTGCCGGTAACAGAAATACATGTTTTGTGGTCGTTCTGAAAAATTTGTTGAAAGTTGGTATACCATTTACGTACTAACTACAATCGCTCTGACACATAGGTTTCAACCAAGAAACCTTGGTCAACCAGAAGTGTAACTTTTTATTGAATGTATTATGATTATTATTATTATTATTATTTTTTAATTTAAGGCACGTCAACATGTATGGTCATTGGCGCCCGGAGCCTTCTCAGTGCACTGCCAGCCTCCGGACGGTTCTCTCGTTAAAGACAACACTGTCCATCCGGACAGTGAGCTGTAGAGGCTCCTAGGAAGGAAAAATCTAAGGGTAAGCACAGTTGAACTCGAACCCGGGTCCTCCGCGTGGAAGTCCAATACGCTAACCACTTAGCTATTCCCGAAGCTTTTTAGCCATTACGAAAAATTGCAGGAAGCACAAATTTGTTATTCATCGCATCTGACATAAAAACATTTTTTCAACTTTGTCAGCTATCTAACACATAATAATACCTATCATTTTTATATGAAACATTTCCCGGGAAAATTAATTTTGGGGGGGGGTGTTCTCCGGAGAAACAGTAACGTTTTGATTTCCTCTGAAGGACCGCTTCAGTAAAATGTATGGTAAAAAAAATTGGCGTAAAACACGGATATAAATGATAAATTAACTACCACATATGATAATATTAATATACTTCGGAAAATTTTATTTTAGTACAACACCGACTTCAGTTGTGTGCAATGTTCAACAAAAATACTAAATAGTTGTTGTGGTGGTTGGTTCCGCAGAGCTGGAAAGCATCAGAGGACATTTCCGTGATAGCTTCATTTTGTGGTCATCGACCGGTTTCAGGCGTTCCCCATCCCAGGATGCGTTTTTCAGACAGGGGACAACACAGACTTGCACAGAGCAAACTTAGTTTTCACACTAAAAAACACACAGAGTGTGAAAACTAAGTTTGCTCTGTGCAAGTCTATGTTGTCACACTGACTGAAAAACGCATCCTGAAGATGGGCGAACGCCTGAAACCGGTCGATGACCACAAAATGAAGCAGGCTACCACAGAAAATGTCTCTGATGCAGACTTAAGAGAGTTGAACAATCCTTAATTTAAAAGATATATAAATGCTAGGGTTCTTTTTCACAGCTTTTCCCTAAATTTCAACTAAATATATTTTACAGATCTGCCGGCCTCCGGACAGTGTTCTCACGTTACACAGACAACACTGTCCATCACCGGACAGTTAGCTGTAGAGGCTGCTAGAACGAAAAAAATCTAAGGGTAGCACAGCTGGACTCGAACCCGGATCCTCCGCATAGGAGACCAGTACGCTAACCAGTTAGCTATTCCCTTCCCTAATAAACACCCTATTATTATTATTATTATTATTATTAAATGCCTTTCCTTTTATGTGTAACATTTTCCCGTAACGTTAAGCATTCTTCTAAAGTACCTTTCCAATGCAATGTATCATTCTAAAAGCTATATAATATACATTAGAAGTATTCGTAGAATGTTCCAAATTTGAACAAATCTTGGTTATCCACAAATGCCACTTTGCAGAATATTGGTTTTTCAATTTTTTTTTTTTGAATTTTTTCGAAAAGAACTATAAAGATTTTCTTTATAAACTTGGAATGTTAACTACTTAGTTATAAAATTATCGTGTGTGAAACCAAATTGGGAAAATTTATTTTTTGTGGATAGTTGTGGATACAATTTTATGGTTCTAACACTTACATTATGTTAAAAATACATATTAGAAGCATTGTTAGAATTGCAAACTGGTAAAAACAAAATAGTTAACCGGAAGTGCACCTTTACAGAATATGTTTTTTTAAAGTTTGTGGGTAAATTGCGATTTCCTTTAAATTTGGTCTGCCAACCTGCACATATATAATTTTCTGTATAGGCATACTTTAATAACCTTTTAGTTCCAGTATTTTTTCTCTCCTAAACAAAATAAGATTATTAATTAAAAAAACCGTTGATTAATTAAGTGTGTATGCTTTGCTTTCCCCGGATTTAAAACTTAATACGGATCTTTGTGAATCATTTTATTAAGCTCAATCACCAGAAGTTCCGCCATGACTTAATCACAATATGTAATGTTCAGCCATATATCTAACCTAATGTACATATATTTTATGTTTTACTTTTAAAATAACTATAATAGTTTCTTACCTTTGTTTATTTCTTTTTCTTTTTTACCTTTTTAAATGATGTGTTGTGATTCTGTCAGATTTTTGTAGAAATTGAATTAGATACTAAAGAAAAATGTTTGTAAGTCACAGTTATACGCTTTTTCTCATATTTCATTCCCCATAGTATCTCTCATTAAAGTTTTTAATTCAATAAAATTTTCAATACAATCATTCATAATTTTCTCAGCACTAGCTAAGATTTAGATTATGATTTTTAGCCTTACTTGCAGATTCTCCAGGCAGTACTAGAAATGTTATGAAACCAATGTCAGAATTCAGTGAAAAATATAATCTACATAATACTGGTCAAATCCTGTTTGATACACTCTTTGCACATTGAATTTAATCATTAAAGTTAATAATTTTTCAATGAATTTTTCGCGATTTTTTTCCTACTTAAGTCAACGAGTTCCACACGATATTTTTCTAAACCTATAGGGTCCGTATTTCTTTTTTTAAAACATTTATTCCTTATTTTAATGATGCTAATTTATTTATCCCAATCTTTTTTTATATATCGTCTTTATTAAAGATAAAACTGTTTTTTTACCAAAGAAACCTTTGTGTGGTTTTTTTTTTAAAAAAAAAAAAATCTGGTGTGATACAGTGACATGAGGTTTCTCTTTACATAGTTTTGATTTCTAGTTTATTATTTACGCGGTTAATTAATCTAGTTTAACAAATTTCACTGTATTATTCGCGAATAATATTGTATATTTGTGCATTCAGGAAATATAAAAGTCGTAATTCCAGAAAAAAAAAAATGATTTTCTTCAAACTCGGAATTCTGATAGAATCGATTACGTTTTATGGGGAAAAAGTAACGTTACCCCCATCTTCCCCCACAACAAACACTTCTTTCATGAATTTTCCCGGAAAAAATTTTGACAAATAAAAGTTATAAATCCGCACGTTTAGTTTCGTTAATATGCCAAGTTGAAAGAAAATCGTTTGATCGTTTGAAAAAAAAAAAAAAAACAAAAAATTGAAAAATTTATCACCCTGATAAAACATGAATAAAATAAAAAGTTTTAATGCTGACCACACACACGCACGCATAGAGCAATATCTACAAAAAAAAAAAGTAAAAAAAAGCACTATGTATTTCTGGTGAAGACCGAATTTTCGGAAATTTGTCCTATTAAAATGAGACAAATCCCCCAAAACGTTTTTTAGTGATACTATATTTCAAACGAAATTGGCAATTGGGCTTGGGTAATCATATCATCTCGGAAGAATAAATGGGTTTTTGAAAGGACCATAGGGTGTTTTGATGCATCAAAGATATTTCCGTGATACACTGCTTCTTTTTATGATACACTCGATTAGTTGATACACATTATCAACTAAATTTGCTCTCTACAAATCTATGTTATCTCACTGTTTTGACAAAAAGCATCCTGAAGATAGGCGAACGCCCGAAACCGGTCGATGACCACAAAAAGAAGCAGGCTATCATGGATAATATCTCTGATGCTTTCCAGCTCTGCGGAACCAACCACAACAAAGATGTTTTGATGATTTGTTTGTATTTTTTTGGTGGGGGGGGGGGAACTGTGAACTTATATTTGAGGCCCAAAAAAATTTGGGACGTAATTTTTCTGATGACAGAGAAAACACTTCTTAAACATGATAATAGCCCTAAATTTTAAAAATTGTGTATAAATACATATTAAAAAAAGTATGGCAGATTATTTAATGTGTTCTATCATAAAAATGAAGCTTTTAGTTTAACGAAATCTTATTATATGTTTTATAGGGTAATTTATTTAGTCCTCTAACGGTTTCTCTCTCTATGTGTATGATACTGTCCAGCTGTTTATGACTGTGGAAATTCAGTTTTGTATTATAAAAACAATTGCGTTTTACATGCAGCAGGCCAAAAAAGGGGCCATGGATCCTACTTTACCCATGGGATTGTTTGGAACAAAAGTGGAAGAAAGATTCCTGGATAGAAGCTTGAAAATATCTCCTTATGCTTTAGGGTTTGGAAAACAACATTTTTGGGGGGGGAGGGCAATTTATTTACATTTATTTAAAAACGAACTTTTTTTACGAAAAAAAAATCATAAAAAAGAAAACAAATTTAAAAGAAATAGATTTTGTATCCCACAATGCCAGAATCAGGGATTACATGTAGTGTTCTTTTCATTAGGGCCTTAAAAATTAGAGCATAGCTGATTGTGTTTCAGATTTGTACTTCTTAGTTAGTTAACATGTAAATAGAATTAGATTTTCTCTAATTTTCCAACTGCTTATCATAAAAATTGCTGGACAGAGGTCCCAAAAGGTTTAGGGATAACTGTATACGAAATTTTTTTCGTGGTTTTCAGATATATTAGTGTAAATCTCCATAAAGAGGCATTTGCAGAATAGGTCCATAGGACTTTTGGCTTCTTTTGCGGTTAGGGAATGTTTGGGAAGGAAAGATTGGCAAAAACTTTGTATCTAAATCATGTACCTAATTTGCTCATCAACTTTTTGAATATTTTTAATGTCCATGGACACCTTAAAAATTTTCTCCACATCAGTTGAAAGGTCACTGAGAAGTATTGAAATAAAACAAGGTGTTTACCACTTTAGGTAAAATTATCCATTGTTGCTTAAAGCATTCATCTTCCGCTTCAATTCATTTGGAAACTCCTTCCTCAACTTGGAGACCACAACTTGAAGACCTCAGGGTTATCCGAAAGTTGTCTTAAAAAAAAAAAAATCCAATAAATGTAGACTCAATTTCCTCTTTCGAATGAAACTGTCGGCTCCAGAAAAATTTTTTTTGAACTTAAGGAAGCGTCAGAAATTATATTTGGCTAAATCGGATGATTAAAGTGGATGTTTCGCAGCCAAAAATTATGACCGTTTCTCTGGCAGTGTGTGAAGTGTCATTATCGGTGGAGGAATTAAGCTTCTGACGTTAAAACAATCTCAAATTTGAGAAAGGCATAGTATACTACAAGGGTAACCAACCCTCGATCCGCATCTATATTTTAAACTAATATAAATTCGAGAGAATAATAATTCTTGACTCGACAGTTAGTTTTTTTTACATTTTCAACAATAGAAAACACGCTCTTTAGTTTGAAGTTGTCTAGATATTATCTGCCGAATTTTCAAATAGAACATATAGAGCTGCAACCCTGACATTCGATTTAAAGACTGGACTTTATAAATCCTATCTCCCTAGAAATACACAATCCTGCCTTATTCTGGTCTTTGTTTTTGGCAACATCAATATTTTTGAGTTACTATTTTCAAGGATGAAGTAAATGAAGAGTAAAATTAGAATGAAAATATCTGTAGAGTAGTACATTGAAAACTCATTGAGATTTGTAACTACTTCCATCGAACCATATATTGTTATATTAGGTTCTCAAATACAATTTCAGCTATCCCACTGCTTTTATGTTGCCCACTTTTACTTTAATAGTAAAATGTTTAAAATATTAATGAAGTTTATGACTTAGATAAGTAAATTTTCTATGACAGAAATCGCAAATGGATAATTTGAGCTAAGACAATCTCTAACTTAATTGAGATTCTTATCAACTATGAATTGAATAATATAGCACCGGATATCAGGAAAATTATACTTTTGTTTAACAGTTAGCTAGTGTTTGTATTTTAAGTGTAGCCCAAGACAGTACCTCTTCTTCCGATGCGGCCCAGATATCCCAAAAGTTTTGACACTCCAGTTTACTGTCGTAGTCTTCTGCCAATCCAACTTAAATGCCTTCATCAGCTCAGTGCATTAGTAGAAAACTGCATACATTAATTTTTTCAATGTTTGCTTTTTTGGGGAGCGTTAGCAGATGCGGAATCCAACCAACAAACGACCATTTTCAACCTCCGATGCTTCATGGCTCCTCTATCATTTCATTTGTACATCTTAAATCAGTCTTTATCATTTTTTTTTATATTTTTTTGAACAGAAACAATGTTTTCAAATGTTACAGCTGTACCACAACATCTTTTATAAATTCAGCACGTCTCGCAATTTGGAGTTTCATCATCAATGGGTCTGTGGCAAGCGCTAGATGCACTGAGCATCTTCATTGTATCCTACTTTAAATTCGTAGAACATAGTTCTAAAATGCACTTTGTTAAATTCCATAGTTTTTCATAATTGAAAAACATTATTTCACTACCACACTCTCAGTAATTAAATGAAAACGATTGATGTGAAATTATAGTCACTAGATGAGAGATCTACAAAGTCAACTAGAACAAAGTTTATTAATTTACTTACTTGATTTTAATATCTCAAAACTTTTCTGATTGTTCTGCATATATTATTATACAAATATTAAATTACTATTATTACTTTCTCTACTCCTAAAAAGAAGAAATATTGCGATCCTGCTAGATTTTTTCAAAATTGGGATTTCATTGGAAAGTACATGTTTTGGGAGTCCGCAGAATTTGGAGGAGTCCGCAGAATGTGGAGGAGTCCACAGAATATGGAAAAAATGTTTTCAGCGAATGGTCTGTATGTGTTTGTACGTGAGTTAAGAGAATATCTCAATAATGAAATGTCGTAGGAAGCTCAAACTTGGTATTCCGTTTGCTTGCTGCCATCGCGCATCACAACCGAAGATTTTGGGGCAAAATCCAACAACATTTATTTTTACTAAATAGTTTATTTTTTCAGTTTTTCGTGATTTTCTTTAAACTTGGTATATATCTACATACACAGATATCTGTCACGTGTATCATATTTATATATATTAAAAACATTGGTAAAATTCCAAATTTATAGAAGAAATATGACATAACAGATAAAGTTTTTGAGTTTGTTTTTTTTGGAATATTTTCGAAACGACTATAACTATATCCTTTAAACATTGAATGCTTGCAGCATAGAGAGAAAAGTATAACTTTTATTTGATATATTTTTCTGAAAAAAAAAAAAAAATGATTTTACAGGGGTATTGGGGTTTAAATGTAGTTTCAATTTAAACTTTCAGTTAGTTTAAATTTAAACTTTCCCCAAACTTTGTTGGTTTTGAACTCGAGCGCTCGAGTATAAGACTGCTCAGGTATTCAATTAAATTTCCCACCAACATTTTTATGGCCAGCCTAACTAAACATTGTAACGTTGCAATTTTAAAGAAAATTTCTTGATTAAATTGTGTTTATTATAGAGTAAGAGAAAGTGGTGGGAGATTTTGTTGTTGTTGAAATATTGCGAGTATCAACGATATTTTGTTAAGTATAGAACTTTGCAAAGCAGAAAGCTATTTACGTACGTATATAATATTATCATTCCATTCCATTAATTTGAGTTAACGTTCCAAAGCGGGGGAATTTCTCTATCTTTTAGGAAATATTTGAAAAAACTTTCTTAAAATTCTGGCTCTATCTAAATTAATCCGAGTGTTGAGACTCTTCAATAGACTTCTCTGATAGGCCCAGGTAATCCGTACCCCTGTAACAGTTGAAATAGGCTCGAGGCTGTTCCAGAATTTAATAATGGGTGTCACACTTGCTGTTTTAAGGCAGTAGATCACAAAGATGGAGATCTCGATAATTTCCTCCAACTTTTTGTTCCTGTCAGGCCAACAGAATGTCAGGTCTGTTGTTCGCCACACTCCGATCCCAGGTAAATATTTTTTAGATCCTATCTATAATAATTGACTGGATATATAGTGATAACAAGGAACGGATTTAACCACACATTTATCGAAATTATTGTCTTGGTTCCGTGTCTGGATTTTCATCAGCCCATATTCGGAAATTCCATCGTCTGTTCCATAATCCATTATTCGTAAATTTACATTTATCACTCTATAAAATCTATTTTTGCCTTATTTTAATATAAAATCAAAAACAATGTGGGAATAATAAGCAACCAGAAGGCAAGAGAATTTCTCTACATTCAAAATTGAATATCTCAGCGTATATTCAATGTATTTTTCTCATTCAATAACCATTTTTCATAAAAAAAAAAAAAAAAATCTACTTCAAGAATTTGTTAAAAAGAAAAATTACAAAGTTGGTTTCGAAATCTCTAATTTTTTTGCAGCTTAAAAAAAAATAATTGATCACGTATTTGGAATTCTTGAAAAAATTAACTTGGGGTATCACTTGTATTTTTTTCGTACTTTCCAAAAAAAAGTATTCAGTGGTGATTTTAAAATTTTCATCCTGTATATGCAGTTAGCATCATAAGTTTAATGAAAAATCGTTGGCATCCCGAAATACTCAGAAACCTATGCGTACCTTAATATTAAACAGGTGTAAGAATCGTACATTTTACTGAAGAAGCACTTTATAAGAAAATTTTCCCCTCAGAATCTTGTGAAAATTCATTTTTCTGGTAGAGTGTTTAAAAAAAAAATAAAAATAAAAGGTCTTTTTTTTGGTTAGTTAGCTGTGATACTTTTATAAGGAGCAATCAGGAGTACTTGCTAATTTTTTTGAATTTGAAAGCGACAAACTTATCGGTAACGTAACAAAATGTTTTGACAGATGTAACACTTTCAGTTTATAGATTTAAACGAAACTTTTATGTCAGGACCCTCTTAAAAGTATAGTATTTTCTTCGCACGCGCGCGCACACACATAGCTCAATCGCTGAAAAAAAAATAAATCTGTTTTTACAAACTCAGCTGACCTAAAAAAACGTGTGTTTCAGATGAAAACTCTATTTTCTGAAAAATTAACTTTATCTTATAATTTTATTTCTCCATAATTAGGTATAGTAAAATTCATAAACTTTAACCAAGTTCAATTGATTGATCGTTGAAAGTGGAATATCTGGGATTATTGCTAGATAGCTCACATGTTAGAGACAGGCTGAATAAAGGTCAAATAGCAATTCCAAATTCTCTAATAAAAATTAGCTACTTATTAAGAAGATTGTGCGTGAGGCCGATGCACTTTACGTTTTCCTATCCTAGCAAATCACTTATAATATCAACATAATAAAAGCTCTACCAATAATCCAAAACAAATCCCTAAGACTCGCCCACAAACTCACCTCGATACACACGTCGTATTTACACTCCATAATTGCAGTAGAAACCATAGAATAATAATAAACTACAAAAATATGTAAAATCGGTTTTTGAAACCACAGGTAACTCTAAGAATCCACCTTTGTATAAATATAGGAAACTATGACAATAGACAATATAAGCATAAAAGATTAGTAGATACACCATTTTTGTAATTTAAATAATATATATAAATATAACATGTGGTTTTAGGGTAGAGGTTTTTTTGTATATTTTTTCCCCATCAGAGATAACAGCGACTGACTAAGTCCGATGTTAATCTCAAGTAAGTCAAACAAGACAGCAACGTTAAGAAACTAAAATAAATTGTGTAAACAAGTAGAAGAACAAACAAATATACATAAATTCATTAAACAGGACATTTAAATTAAACTAGTTTAACAAAACCGAATTTTCAAAAAGACCGTAGACGTAATTATGCAAGATTCCCAGGGAATCCAGGATAATTTCCTTCCCAGCCAGCTGGGTCAGATTCCCTTTTTCAATGTCGACATCATCGAGAAATTGTGCAGCACCCAGTGGGAGCTGGACCACAGTCCATGAACTACAAAGTTTCTTTTTCCAAATTCATGTAGGAACGAACTTTTCTTGGAGAAAGTTAATGCACTTCTCATCTAAGTCGCTCTTTTTTCTTCATTGATCCGCTTAGCCTGGTATGGGATCTTTGTTCTCAAACCGGATTGTAGGATCCAACAACTAAAGCAGATGTACTGTTTTTTATTGAATGCAACTATACCTGCGTATCTTGAGGACTCCGTCCGTTTCAATACAGTAGACCTCCTCATAGCATGCACATCCTTTTTACTTTAGCAATTCGATGACCCTATGTTTGACATTGTGGTGTTGACTAGTTATGGTGTTGGCCGGGCATTTTCCCAACACATGGGCTGGAGTTTCGGTTTCACTTCCGCAATTTGCGGCAGAGCAGCCCAACATATAACAAGTTAAATCTACTGTCTGTTGCTATTTAGTGGAGAGTAAAGCTATTTTACTAGCTGCTCTCTATATTTTGTAAATATTGTACAATTCTGTATATAATTTTATGAAATAAATGAAAATTCAATTAAAAATGACAATGTCATGCTAATTTTTTCACGTTAATATTTATTGTATTTTTTGTTTTGTTTTTATTAGGGGGGAGGGCATTTAAAAAAACAATCGCCAACCATCTAGTCTTTAATTGATTCCTCCGGAAAAACCCACTTGCTACAAAATACTGCAGGCGAAACTTTTACATTATGCATACTTATTTTTTTTTTACGAGCCACAGTAGTTTATAAAAATAAAAATGAATAAAAATTTTAAGTCATATTTTTACTTTTCCTTACTTGCTATAAGAGAGGACAGTATTTGCAATCGTGTTAAATTTGCTAGATCGATTTTATACAGAAAATATCGATGTTTTCCAGGTTTAGCATAACATGGAAAATCATAAAAAGTTAAAAACTTGTGTATTTCATTTTAGGTTCTAACAAGGGGGGGCACAATACATTTTCCATTTTTTTTGTGGGGGGAAGGGGATTTTTTCGAATATGACTCCAACGATTTTCTTTAAACTTGATGTATATACAGGGTGTCCCAAGTTATATGGATAACGACTTTTTATAGGAAACTAAGATAGCTAGAAATAAACTAAAAAATACGTGTCCCCTTAGTTTTTTGTTAGAAATCCAAATTTAATTTGCAAATTTGATTTTGGTGCTTCCAGAAGCGAGCTACAGGCACCAACTTCATTTTTTCAAATGGGGAGGTATGGTTTTTATTTAAGAAATAGATTCCACTATTTTCTGTACGAAAAATTTACTTGAACAGTTTTTTCTGTGAGCGATATTTTACAAGTTATGAATGAAAACATGCACCATTAGAGATGTATTTTTTTGGCCGTAAGGTACAATTAGCAGGAAAGAGCATGTCTATGCATCTCTACTGGTGGGGGCCAATTCGAGCAACATCTGTAATTAATGAGGAGTAAAATTTATAATAAAATAGTAATTTTCTTCTTATTCAATCAAAAAACCGTTATAATATCATTTTGAAATTTCTTTTAAGAATCATGTTTTCATTCATAACTTGTAAAATATCGCTCACAGAAAAAAACCGTTTCAAGTAATTTTTCTTAAAAAAATAGAGGAATCTATTTCTTAAATAAAAACCACACCTCCCATTTGAAAAAATGAAGTTGGTGCCCTGTATCTCGCTTCTCGAAGCACCAAAACAAATTTGCAAATTAAATTTGGATTTCTAAACAAAAAACTAGGGGACACGTATTTTCATTTTTTTTTTCTAGCTATCTTAGTTTGCGATAAAGTGGCTATCCACGTCCCTTGGAACACCCTGGATATGAATGAAACCTTTTTTTTTCAAGGAAAATTTATTTAACAGGTGTTCTAGGGGTAAATTATCATTATTGAAAGTACGAGTTTTACATTAATATTTCGGATGCACATATGTATGTATTTTCAGTTACCTATATTTAGGGTTACCTTAGGTCTATCATCAAAAAAGAGGACTCTTCTTATAAAAAAAAAAATAGGACATTTCCTATCAATAAAAGTAATGCATTTTACACATACTTTTACACATGTTTTTAAATATGAAACATACTTTCAAAAAGAACGTCACATCAAAAAGAAAGTAACATCAACCTCTAACCCCAGCAGTACAGAAGCAAAATTACTAAAATGAACTTAAAACACCGGTTTCCCTCCATGCAGCGGGAGACTTCCTGTTAGTTTTGCCAACTAAAAAAAAAAAAAAAAAAAAAATCTGGTGTGAAACACTCACACAACTTTCTCTTACTCCAGTTCTCAAAATGATAATTGACAAATTTTATAGTTTGTGTACCAAATTTAATGAAATTCGTCGAAAACTGAAAAAACTGTTCAGTAAAAGCGCACTTCCGGTTTACTAATTTTCTTGAAACTCGGAATTTCAGCCATCTATTTATTTCTAAACTAATTATGTTTGGATGATAGAATTGTATAATCAACTAGGATAGCACTTTAGATGAAAATCTAACCCACCCCTCCCTAAAAGTGCTCTTAAAAGAATTTTCCCAGAGAAATGTTTTAGATAAAAGTTGTAGATCTTTGCATGTTTAGTTTATATACGAAGTTTCAAAAAAATCGTCGGAGCCATTTTTGAGAAAATTGCGAAAAAGTGAATAAATCATTTAGTAAAGTGGTTAAGTAAACGCACTTCCGGTTATCCGATTTTTTTCAAACTCGGAATTTCAACAACATATTTAATTCTAATTAACATTATTTAGATGACAGAATTGTCTAATAAACTGAAATAGCACTTTAGATGGAAACCTAACCCCACCCCTCCCCCAAAAGTGCCCTTCAATGCATTTTCCCGGAGAAATGTTTCTAATAAAAGTTGTAGCTCTTTGTATGTGTGGTTGATGTTTAAAGTTTAAAGAAAATCGTCGGAGCCATTTTTGAGAAAATCGCAAAAAAGTAAAAAAAACAACTAGTAAAGTGGTACTTCCGGTTGAGGAATTTTTACAGATAGATAACGTACAGTCAGATCCCATGGTGACCTCTAAACGGAATATCAAATTTCAACTTTCTACGATTTTTCGTTTTGAGCTATGCTGTTCACATACATACACACACACACACACATACCACACACGCACACACACACACACACACACACACACACACCACACACACACACACAGACCATTTGCTAAAAACCACTTTTTTGGACTCAAGGGACCTCAAACGGATATTTCCGGTGAAAATTCGATATCGAAAATTTGACACGATTACAATACTTCCTCTTACTAGGAGTAAGAGAAAGTAAAAAAGTAATAATTCAAAGATCGATTAATCGTATTAACTGTGGCTATAGCAGCGATAATGCATTTTTAAATCCTGCATTTTTTTTTTTCCTTGGAGGCAAAAAAGAGGACGTTTTGTAGTTTTTTCCCCCCGGACACTATTTTTGACGTCGAAAAGAGGACACATCCTAGAAAAAGAGAATGTATGGCGACCCTGTCTATATGTGAAATTTGGATCTAAGTAAGTACTGTATAAATAAATAATAAATCATAACTATGTAAATTTGCGTAAGAGAAAAGTTGTGTTGAATTTTTCACAGACCAGATTTGACCAGATTTTTTTTTTTTTTTTTTTATAATTTATAACATTAGAGTATAAGCTTAAAAAAGAAGTTTACTTAAACTTGGCAAAAAAAAATTTGCTAACAAATGTTTTTACCGACAATGTTTAAAACATTGTTTATTTAATTAAGGTAGTATTGGATTAAGCTAACGTAGGATACATAGTATTTTTGTATAAAAGAGTCCTAAATTTAAAAAAGTACACACCAAAAAAATTTAATTAATTTACTTGCATAGGAGGGTGAGTAATTTTTACATATTCTCAGCAGCTATAACAATAATGATTTATAATCCTGTCTTTTTTTTTTTTTTTTTTTCTGGAAATAATGTGTTGATGTCGCAAAAGTGCGAAAATATACATGTGTCTAGCGAGTTTAGTTGTTCATTTTTTTTTGCGCAATTTTCTCACAAATTCCCGCCGTCGATTTTCTTCGAATTTCATTTACAAAGATGGAAAAATCTTTCACAATTATTTGAAATATTTTGATTTTTAGAATAATTCTGGCGAAACTGAAACTATAAAGCTTTGCACTATAAGTGCCACTTGATATAATATACGATTAGACTATATAATAAATAATATTAAGGTTCATTGGTAGAATTTCAAGTTTAAAAATAATCGATTTATTTGGAAGTGCATAGTTACCATTGGTTTTCGATAAAATACTGAAGATAGTTTGAGCTAGGTCACCTAACTTTTAACATATAACTTAAAAATGCCTCTTTTTTTTCTAAAAATTTGTTTTTTAATTTAAGGCGCGTCAACATCTATGGTCATTGCCGCCTCAGAGCCTTCTCAGTGCACTGCCGGCCTCCGGACAGTGTTCTCTCGTTACAGACAGCACTGTCCATCACTGAACAGATGCTCCTAGGAAGAAAAAAATCTAAGGGTAGCACTGGACTCGAATCCGGGACCTCCGAGTGGGAGTCCAACGCGCTAACCACTTAGCTAATCCTTACCCTCTAAAAATATTTATTTCAATTAATGTATCTTTATAAATATTTATTTATAAAATAGTTGAATTATTTATATTTTTGATTCGTCGAATATTCTACCGCGAGTTATTTTTTTTTTTTTTTTTTCACCGTCCGCATGGATTTTTAGGCATTTGATTTAACAAATTCCCGCGGAATATCATATTCAATTTAGTTCCATTGTGATTTCAGCATGGTTGTACCAACTATGTATCAAGTGGCGTACCGTGGGCTTTGTTCCAAATTTAAAATTGTAAAGTTATCATCCCAGAATGTTGTACTAGTGATAATTTTTGCCTGATTTGTGATTTACCAATTTTAGATGCTCCTAGGAAGAAAAAAATCTAAGGGGAGCACTGGACTCGAACCCGGGACCTCCGCGTGCGAGTCCAACGCGCTAACCACTTAGCTAATCCCTCCCCATCATCATATTCAATTTAGTTCCATTGTGATTTCAGCATGGTTGTGCCAACTATATATCAAGTGGCGTACAGTGGGCTTTGTTCCAAATTGAAAATTGTAAAGTTATTATCCCAGAGTGCTGTACTAGTCATATTTTTTTGCCTAATTTGTGAGTTACCAATTTTAGATTTTTTCAACTTCTTATCATCGTCCTTAGTGTGCATGATAATAGGCAAAAAAAAAATGGCAAGGAGATTAGCTTCGAAATAGCACCTACTCTGCGCCTTTGATGCTTTACAAACACTTCAAACTCCTTTTCAATACAATATCATCTAATAATAGAGAAATATGTTGAAAATTGTATATAAATTCCTATTTTCACATCCGCTTCATTTACGTATTAATATTTATCTATTTGTTCTTCTAATGCTTTTATCTATTCACTGCTACTTATATATGCCCCATATATATTTTCATCCAATTAAATGTTACTAATTAGTCTATTTGTAGAAACTTGAGCCCTAACTAATGTTTTGTGAAGATAAACTTCCTTGGAATCCAACGGCTTTGCCAAACCAAATCAAGAAAAATGATATTATTTAATATATTATATTTGTTTGTTAACAAAAGCTTTGTGCATGAAAACAATGCAGACCTTTGAAGTCAGATAGTAAATCCTATTTGTTGGTTTTGTTTATATAATTTATATAAATGTTTACTACGGATAAATTCATTATTCAATTATCTATCCAAATGTCTTTACCTGTCGTTTATTATTATAATCTGTAATAAAATTTACTATTGTTATTCATTGGTCCTCTGAGACACTATTGGAAATAAAGGACTATGGACAAAGATGGCAACCGAAGAAATTTGTGTAGTTGAAGGAAAGAGAGCGGTAAAATAAATACGGCAATGATTTAATGGAAACCTTTCAAAGATATGAGCATAAGATATCAGCATTCAAAATGAACCAAGATCAGGTCGCATATCGGTTGTTGATAAAATGAAATCTCACGCATTGTTTGAATAAGTGGAACAGGGACCACATGAGTATTGTCTACTGTAGCAGATGAAGCTTCAGACACTACTGTTAGCTGCCATCTCAGAAAGCTATATGCCCGGAATATTAAGTCACAGATCAGATCGTCATGAATTTTCATTGAACTATAGCGATGTTTACAAAAAATTTGCTCCATAACCTAAAAGGTTACCGGTTTGGAAAAATGAAATATTTTTTTTGGAAAAATCCAAATAAGCATAAACAATGGGTACTACAAAGCCCTCAACTAGAGGTTAACCAAGTTCTGTTCGGGAGAAAAAAAGGCATGCTTTTTAGTGCGTTTAAAAAGAATCTAGTGTGAAACACTCACACAACTTTCTCTTACTCCAGTTTTCAAAAATTTATAATAGACAAATTTTATAATTAGTGCACCAAATTTAATGAACTTTGTCGGTGTTTTTATGGAGAAAATCGGAAAAATTGTTCAGTAAAAACGCACTTTTGATCATCAGATTTTTTTCAAACTCGGAATTTCAATAACATGTCTAATTCTAATTAATATTATTTAGATGATAGAATTTTGTAATAAACTGTAATAGCACTTTAAAGGATTTCGTTCCCATCCCTCCCCCAAAAAATACCTTTAAATGAATTTTTCCGGAGAAATGTTTTAAACAAAAGTTGTAGCTCTTTGTATGTGTAGTTAATGCACTATGTTTCAAGAAAATCGTTGGAGCCATTTTTGAGAAAATCGCAAAAAAGTAAAAAAAAAAAACCATTGAGTAAAATGGGTATTTTCGGTTGAGGAATTTTGACAGATAACGTACTGTCAGATCCCATCGTGATACCTAAACGGAATATCAAGTTTGAACTTTCTACGATTTTTCGTTTTTTTAGCTGTGCACACACACACACACACACACAGATTATTTCATAACAACCATTTTTTTGGACATAGGGGACCTTAAAACGGATATTTCCGGTGAAAACTCGATATCGAAAATTTGTCTCGATTACAATACTTCCTCTTACTAAGAGTAAGAGAAAGTAATAATTAGATAGATAAATTTTACATGGTTTAAATATCAACAAGAAAAAGAATTGTTGTTGTTGTGGTTGGTTCCGCAGTGCTGGAAAGCATCTGAGATATTTTTCGTGATAGCCTGCTTCTTTTTGTGGTCATCGACCGATTTCGGGCGTTCGCCCATCATCAAGGATATTTTTGTCAAAACTGTGTGATAACATAGTCTTGCACAATGCAATTTCAGTTAATCTTTGTAGTACTATTGTCATTCTGAAAAAATTAACAGAAAACTGGATCTTTCACATACCACCGATTGATCGTCAGCAAAAATCAGACATATTTGTTCGGCTACTTTTGAATTGATCAATCCATTTTTGTAGAAGTTCCACAATTGTTTCTACTAAATCCTATTATTGCTTAAACATTGAGGAGTAAATTTCAGATAGATTCAGCCACTCAGCAAAGAGTAATCTTTTCACTGAACGCTATTCTTCTATAGTAGAAATTTCTAAATGCCTTTACCATCGTTGAGTGTAATAGAGGTTTCCGTATTAGTCATGTGATATTCACGAACAAGCTGGGTCTTAAGTACCGAGTCGATCTTGTTACCAAACTCAAGTCGATTTTCAGTATCCGCTTTCTTGCATATAAATCAATCTTTAACTCTGTTAAACTTGGTTCGAAGACTGAGCAAGCATTACCCCCTATAATGGGTATGATGAAGGAGAGAAATGGTTTGGTTTGAATGAACAACTAGATGTGGCTGAACACTGTATAATGTTAAAAGTGACACTGACTGCCTGGATTTTACACTAAAATGGTAGGGTATGGTAGAGAGGGCAAGGGTACGGTAAATGACACGTTGCGACTGGCGAGTGAACTCTGTTATATATCTTTCTCTCGTCGCTGTATTTATGCAGTTTCTCCCACTCTAGGTCCTGTCATTTTTGTCTCTTTTTCTCTGCTATGGATCCTCTCTTTGGATCCTATTACACCCCCCAACAACTACACTGATTCGGCTCCTTCATATTTGTCATGTCCGATCCACGTATTCGTACATCGTTCGTTCGTTTTGTACATTAGTCGAAATAGACAAAACAGATATTAACAGTATTGTGTGAACATGTGTTAAAAAATAATAAGTTACCATAATATTGGAATTCTCCAACACTTTTAAAAATTTATTAATTGGAAAAAAATTATTTATTATAAATACATAACAGTAGAAAAATAAAATAATCAGTACGTCTTTAAAATCCCAGAAAATATAAAAATTAAAAATGAAAACAAAATCTCTACAACCCATAAACTGCACATTGGGATAAATAATTCGGGCTAGTATTGTCGATTAGTTCGCGAACCGACTGGCTCAATTGAGCCGGTTCTCATTAAGTGTTCCAGATCCGATGAGCCGGCTCACTAAAAAAGAATCATATTTCCCATGACTAATTATGTGTACTGAAACAATGATTCAAACAGCTGTTTTAGAGTGATGACAGGGTTGCCAACCTATGACTGTAAAAGAATTTTATAAGATATTCTTTGATTTACAATTCTTTGTCCTTTTTATTTATTGAATATCTTATATACGTATTATTAACATTTTTTACAAAGGGGGACATATCCCTCACCTAACTGGGGAAGGGTCTGTTACTACAGACAAAAAAATCGGCTGTAAAACACTCACATGACTTTCTTACTGCTGTTAGTTAGCACAATTATATATAAAATGATATTTGACCGATTCTTCAAATTCTTTGAATGCTGCTAATGTGAATTAATATTATATAGGTGGTAAAACCATATATTTTACTTATGTGGTACTTCAGAGGACAGCAAAACGCTATTGTTCCCCTAGAAAACCCTCCAAAAATCAATTTTCCCCGGAAAATAGTTCAAATAAAAGTGATAGGCATTTATATGTGTATAGATAGTATATGTGTATAGATAGTATAGTAGTATAGATAGTATATGTGTATAGATAGTATACTAAGTTAAAGAAAATAGTTTTTTTTTTTAAATTTAAGGCGCGCCAACATCTTTGGTCATTGGCGCCCGGAGCCTCCTCACTGCACTGTCGGCCCCTCCACACTGTATCCTCTTGTTACAAACAACACTGTCCACCACCGGATAATGAGCTGTAGGAGCTCCTAGAAAGAAAAACTCTAAGGGCAGCACAGCTGGAAGCGGACCCAGATCCTCAGCGTGGGTGTCCAGTGCACTAACCACTGAGCTAATCCCTTCCCTTACAAAGAAAATAGTTGAGGCTGTTTTTGAGATAATCATGAAAAATTGAAAAATAGCAACCAGTAAAGTCGCCCTTCCGATTGATAGATTTTGCCCCCGGAAATCTTCGTGTCTGTTGCGGTGATAGTATCTAACGGAATATAAGAATTTGAGTTTCCGGCGACTTTTCATTTTTGAGATATTTTGTTAACTGGACACCATTCGCTAAACACATTTTTTTTTTTTATTATTCAGGGGCGGCTGGCTATACAGATTAGGTTTATGAGTTTTTGTTTTGAATTTTCTAAAAACGATTATAATGATTACCTTCAAACTTGGTGTACTAGCCGCACAGATATAACCCGATCACTTTAGTATTTGTTTCATTTTTATGAAAAAAAAAACAAAAATTGTTTATTGAGGTAGGTTTGAGAAATCTAACACGTTAAAATTCAAATCTGTTTGTTCACAATCAGAAATATGCGAAAACATTCCTATATAACACGGCGACTTACAATATAGTTTCGCTCTAACAAGATCAGAAATTTGTGGAAAACCTCGTATAACACGACCACCTGCAACATGGATTCGCTCTAGCACTATCAGAAATTTGCGGAAACCCTCGTTATTAGAAAACAAAATAAAAACACGGTTTTCCTCTAACACGATCAGAAATTTGCATAAACCCTCGCATAACACGGCCACCTACAACATGGATTCGCTCTAACACTGTAAGAAATTTGTGGAAACCCTCGTATAAAACTCTACCTCTACTATGTAACGTATGAATTTAGAAATGTCAATGACAACACTGTAGACCTACAATATATTTTTTTGTTTGGTTGGATGCGAGGAGATGGAAAGCATGAGTGATATTTTCCGTGATAGCCTGCTACTTTTTGTGGTCATCGACTGGTATATGGCATTCGCTCATTGTCAGGATCCTTTTTGTTAAACAGTGTGATAGCATAGACATGCACAGAGCAAATTCAGTTTTACACTAAATTTTTTTTTTGCATATTTGGCGTTTGTAGAAATCTTTTAATTTTGCTTTTCTTCTCTTCCCAGATGATGGTTAATTTAATATGTATTTGATAGCACAACTCTGTCTACCTTTCGCATAAAAATTGAGTGGGTTTTTTTTTATATTCACGGCTTTCTGAAGTGGGCGATTTTATACTTCTGGGATGCGCTAAAAGAAACCAGATGGCTGCAATAGTTTCCTGTGCAATTCAAGAGCGTTGATGAATTTATGGGGGCACTGGAGACAATAAAAAAGAATTTTTTTTTTTATCATTTCTCACACTTAAATATTTATAAATCTTCTGCTAGGGTTTGTCACTATTTAAAAAAAAGAAAAAGCATTACTTTCCATTGAAAATTTAAAAAAGAAACAGGGATAATCTTTCATCGAGTTGGTTGGTAAAAAAAAAGGAATCGCGTACATGTTTGTGATCGTGTGAGTACAAAAAATGGATATTTAATATAAATTTAAATTTGCCGCCAAAGGCGTACAATAATTTTATTTTGGAGAGATATATTGTACTACCTTGATAATAATTTACTAATTTAATTAGGCTGTGTCTAAGAGCAGAGAGGGGGTAACCTATGCATTTTCTCCTCTCTCAGTCAGTCGCCATTTTAAGCTCGAAGGAGTATAGAACTGTAAACTGTTTAACCAGGAAAATGGATTTTTTGGGGGGATTTTGAGGGAAAAAGCAATATCAAGCTTTCCTTTATTTATTTATTTTTATTTATTTGTTTATTTGCCTGTACATATTTACAAAATATAAGAGGCTCGTCATTATAAACAAACTAATTCATTATAACTTATTGTCATAGATATTGGCTGTGTGCGACCTTTATACTTATTTATATAGACATATCTTTATAATCTTTTACATTTTATTAGTTCTATGTTCAGTTTAAGTGTATCTGTTCATTTAAATCGTTCTACACTGTAATTTTCTTGGAAATATTCATCCAAATTATAAAATGTGCTTTTCATAAGAAAACCATTCAGCTTTTTTTTGAATGTTGGATCACTCAGTTCTCTAATTTCTCTTGGAATATGGTTGTAGATTCTTCCAGAGATTACTTTCGGACTACATTCTGTCTTGACCAACCTGGTTTTAGGTATGTTTATATCACACTTACTACGAATGTTGTAGTTATATTGTTTGCTCCTGAAATCCTTGTTTGTTTCTTGTTTCTGTTTCAGAGCATGTCTGTATATGAACAGAGAGGATAGTGTCATAATATTCAGCTCTCCAAATAGTTTTCTACAACTGTCTCGAGCTTTTTTCTTTAACATTGTTCTTATTGCTCTCTTTTGGAGCTTGAAAATCACCTTGGCTTCAGATGCGGCACCCCAAAGCTCAATTCCATAAGCCATCCGAGAGTGAAACAAGCCGAAATAAGCAGTTTTTAATACGCTTTTTTGAAACGTTTTGAAATAAGCATAGTTTTAAAGTAGCTACTTCAGAACAATGTATAGATTCTATCATTTATGTAATATTAGGTTACATTAAAGGGAATTAAATATCCCTCTGAAACTAATTATGATGGTAAGGTTGGCAATTGATAGCACTACTTGAGCAGTAATAGTGCGTGGTAGTTATTTCAAATAAAGTTCTAAGACAAGGTGATGTTCTCGCATGCATGCTATTTAATCTAGCGCTTGAAAAAGGCTGTTAGAGACTCAGGACAATATTCCCCCAACAAATTGATGGGGCAATATTCTTCATATAGATATGCAGATAATTTAGACATCATCTAGAGATCAGCAGGAGCCTTTTTCAAATTTAAAGGCCGGTTTACATGGACTAATCGTGAATGAGAAGCAAGACAAATTATACGGTCTCAGGGGAGGAAATAAGTGCAAACATGTTTGTTTCGTTTCGGAAGTTAAAGTTTTTAGCCAGTAAAACAGTTTATGTAGCTCATATACGCTCAAATAATATATGATATGACGCTCAAAATAAGAAGAATTTGGAGTTGGGGCCAACAGGTGCTATTTTAGGCTAAGATACCACCCAAGAAGTCGGTTCATTAATAAAAGCACAAAAATAAAATTGTATAAGACGTACGGTCCGGCCCGTACTCACGTATGGAACGGTGACCATTGGACAGAAATGGAGAAAGCGGAAATACCAATAAATATACAACCTTTTTAAAGAATCTAGTGTGGTCAAGTGATAAAAATTGGTAGACTTAGGTGGGCAGGATGATAGACAATGAAATTCCCAGGAAACTTAGTTACTTACTTAAACAGGGTCTTCTTCTACCCGTGAATGTAGAGGCGCTGCTAAAAGTTCGCCATTCTTCTCTATTTCTTGACATTTTCTTGGCTGTATTCCACATGAGGTTTCTTTTCTCAACTATGCTCTTTACGTTTTCTTCCCACGTATTTCTTTTCCTTCCTCTAGGTCTTCTTCCCGATACCGTCATCTCATATGGCTTGCGGAGTATTCTATTCTCTGCCATTCGGTAAACATGACCGAACCATCGCAGTTGCTTTTTTCAATCATTCGCCCTAGTGCCTCTAATGGTGCTGTTCCTAATGCGATCTCTCCTACTTTTGCCCTCTCATTTCTGCTGCTTGGAGTCGGCTTTTATCTCTCTCCTTTTACTCGCACCAAATAGTAGACGGAAGGCGAAAGAAAACAATAAATATACAATCACTTTAAAGAACCCAATGTGGGGAAAGTGATAAAAATTGGAAGACTTAGTTTGGCAGGTAATGCTATAAGGAAGATGGACCAATGATATTCCCAAGAAACTGTTAACCCAAAATTGTACAATACGAGGAAAGTGGGTCGTTCAAAATTGAGATGGATAAATGTGGTAAACAGGGATGTGAGGGAATTGGATTGCAGCCGCAGCGAACTGGTGGGTTTTTGATGCCAAATTGCATCTCAAAGAAATGTTTCTGAGCAATGCAATTTTCTTAAAGAAAAATTATTAATTAAATTGTATAATTCAATTAAAGACAAAGTCAAACGTATAAGAGTTATTTTCAACTACTATTATTTACAATTAATTTGAATTATAAAAAGGGTGGGTATTGTTAGCTAACAAACAAGTTGTGGCCCAGCATTAAACTTAAAAGAAATAAGTTTTCTACATTGCCGCACTGTTTAGAAAACAAATGAAGTTATTTGTGTTGATTGATGGCTGCTTCAGGCTTTAAGCCCAACTTCTCCCATTCCACTAGTGAAATTTATCTTGGTCCCTTTATATAACAAATAGGAAAATAAAAAAATCATTCGAGGCCACCATTATTTATTTTTAAAGCTGCTCTGAATTTTTAATTTCGTATATGTTTGTGTGTTTTAATAATTTATTATTTTCAATAGATTACACCGGAAATACACGTTTTAAGGTCCCCTGAGTCCCAAAAAGTGGTTTTTAAAGAAATGTTCTGTTTATTATATATGCGTATGTGAACAGCATAGTTCAAAAAATGAAAAATCCGCATCAGTCAATTACTTTACTGTTTGGATTTTTTATAATTTTTTGCGATTTTCTCGAAAATGGCTTCAGTGATTTTCTTTAAACCTAGTAATATCAACTGCACATATTGAGAGCTACAACTTTTATTTGCAACATTTTTCTAGAAAAATTCAGTTAAGGTAGTTTTTTGGTGGGAGGGGTGTGGTTTTTTTTTATTTTCCACTAAAGTGCTTTCAATTTATTGTATAATTAAATACAATTAAATATGTTGTCAAAATTCGGAGTTTAAAGAAAATCGGTTGACCAGATGTGCGTTTTTACTGAACCGTTTTTTTTTTTTTGTAGTTTTCGCGGAAAAACACGCGGCGAATTTCATTTAATTTCTTACACTAACTGTTACTAACTGTAGTCTGCATATAGAGATCTATCACTTTTGGTTGTTAACTTTTATCCGAAAGAGACGAGCAAGAAATGGGGATTTGAGAGAGATTATGAGATTACGATTGGCAGTATAGGAGATGATAACCTTACGAGGCCAACGGAGTCGGGCAGCGGTATTATTCGCTGCTATTCAGATGGCTCTAGGCAGGAGGGTACTGGCCTGTCGGGGGCGGGAGCATGGTTTCAGGAGTTGGATAGAGGGAGTTCGGTGGCCTTAGGTGGTTTGGCCACTGTTTTCCAGTCTGAGGTGGTGGGCATCATTGAATGCTGCCATCTTGTGGGGGAGTGGCTAGGAGAGTTTAAGGAAGTGCGGATCTTCTCTGATAGTCAAGCCGCACTAAGGGCTTTGAGTAAGCCGTGGTGGAGTTCGAAATTAGTGGGAGAATGTAGGAGAAGGCTTAACGCTTTGGCTCGGAGGGGTAAGGTGCATCTCTATTGGATACCCGGACATGCGGGAATAGAGGGCAATGAGAGGGCGGATCGGCTGGCCAGGGAGGGATCGTCATTACCATTTTATGGTCCTGAACCAGCCCTGGCCGTTACAAAGACGTTTCGCGACAAACAGATTAGACTTTGGGAGACGAGAGCTTTGGAGAAACGCTGGGGGGACACGCAGGGGTGCCTCCAAGCCAAAAGATTTATAAAGGCAAGCAAGCAGGGAATCTCGGAGTATCTCCTGTCTCTTAGTAGGACGGGTTTGAGGACCTTGGTAGGAATAGTGACTGGACACACTTGGGTGTCCAGTCACTTGTTTAACATAGGGAGGACACGGAGTCCCATTTGTCAGAATTGTGATGACGGAGTTAGGGAAACGGTGTTTCACTACCTATGTCAGTGTCCCCGTTTCGCCGGAACTAGGTTTCGTATATTTGGGAGGACACCACTCTCGCAGGATTGCCTGGGCGAGTTGGAGTTTGCGGATATCTTGAGATATTGTAGATTAACCGGCAAGTTACCGGGGGAGATTAATTAAGGGGTTACGGGGGGTATCGGGGGGATAAGAGCCACATAGGCTTAGGTCCCGCGCCTATTTGGGCACCCGTTTTGATAATAATAATAATAATTTATCCGAAAAATTCAATTAATGATTTGGATGATGGTCAAAACAAGCTATGGTTTTTTTCAAAAAAATTATAGAACAAAAATATAGATATAGCTGATAGGGATACCCTTGGGTTCAGGTAGTCATTTCAATCTAGTTACATTGCAGTTCAGAAGTTCAGGTTTGAAAATACTCAAATTAATATTTAACGCCACAAATGCCCTAGAACCCCCCTCCCCCAAAATCAGTTTTTTCAAAAATATAAAAGTTATAGTTATGTGTGTAGAGAGTATACGAAGTTTGAAGAATATTGGCGAAATCTTCGTGGCGTCTAAACGGAATAATACCAACTTTGAACTTTCTGTGACTTTTCGTTTTTGAGATACACAGACCATTTGCTAAAAACATTTTTTTTTTTTTTTCATATTCAGCGGACCCCAAAACATGAATTTCCGATGAAAAATTCAATTTCGAATATCTGGCACGATCGCGATACTTCCTCTTATTAGAGAGTTTAGAGAAAGTAAAAATTAAATATATATAATCTTTACTTTTTATTGGTAGTCTGGTAATATTCAGAAATATTTCATACTGGGGAAATTTAAAAAAAAAAAAAAAAAAGACTTAGTATATGACTTTGTTTTAAACATCATAACATTCTTCAAGAGTTAAAGTACATGATACACATATGTAATTTTTTAGTTTTTTATTTATTATGTTTATATACATAAATTTTATGTATTTATGTTGGACACATTAAATATGTGCAACATGTTTGAAATGATAGCTATGTGAGAATTTAAATAAATTTGAAACTAACCTCCTACATGCACGTATCTTTCAACTTGACAGAATTTCAAATTATCCTACATATGATAAAAATAATATTACGAAAGATTACGAAGGATAAATTTAAATATTTGTAAAACACGAATAAATAAAAAAAAAATGTACAAAAAAAAAACAAAAGAAATATTACTGAGAAGAGTTTAAAAAATATGCTTCCTCAATGTCTCATTGATTTGCCCTCGTATTTCTTTACTTTTAATATTCAGTTTAAGTGCAGTTTTACAAAGAAATTTTGTAGAATCTATTGTTTAAACTGTTAATAAATTCACATTTTTAACCAGTGGCGGCTGGATCACATTTGCAGTTGAACCTCCCTTAGGAAAATCTTTAGTTAAAATATACATTCTTACTATGAACTAGTTCTCTCAATTATTTGTGACAAACTTTTAGCTGGAGCCGCTAATTGTCAGTAGTAATTGCATGTGTGGCTAAGGTGCGATATACCCCAGTAGAGCGGAGGTTCAGTAGGATTAAGACGCAAGTAGTTTGCGAGATCTAGTAAATGTGGAGGAAAAATGGTTAGCCCATATATACTTCTTCAGGAGTGTTTTGGTGAACCCACACAGGGCGCGTTGGCGTTAACAGTCTGGTCAAATATTTTTATGTTTAAAAAAAAAACTTTTTCAAAGTAAACAAACATTTCTATTTATAAAAGAATCAATCTCCAAAAAAGAAATTGTTGCAAATTATTCAAGTTTAAATCATGCAAGATTATATAAACAATATGTTAATTTTTTTAACATAAACAACTATCATATTTCCCATCCAATTTACACTTAAATGCGATCTAAGTAAACTGAATTGCAACATTTTATGCCTTCATTCTAAACATGAGATTTGTTTATTATAGTGAGTATCTGTTTAAAAATCTATTTATCTGGGTATTTTATCCATCTTAGCATGCATATTTTTTTGTGTTCCCGACCGGTTTTGGATTTTCATCAATCGTCAAAGCAAATTTATCATGTTCCGTGCAGAGTGTTCACTTCAACGCAATGTTTTTGTTACACTCGATACTTGTTGGTTTTGTTGATTATATGTATGTGCGGGAGGTTATAAAGTGTGTGTGTGTTTTTAATGACAAAATGGAATTATTATAAATTATGATAAGACATTAGAAAATAGTGTATAATAAATAGCATTTTTTGAAGGATACTTTATAACTAAATTTTAATGGTGGTGTTAAGTATGCTCAGTGTTTTATCAAGTCATTTTATTAGGAGGGGGGGTGAGTGATAAGATATTTGAGGGGTACGCTGTACTAATAAGAATAGATAAAGTTTGAAGAAAGGCAATGCAAAGTTTTAAGGATAGTTAAAAGCTTGTAAGAATAATAAATAAAAATGAAATCCAAGCAAGGGTAATACAAGAAAATATTGTAGGTAAATTGATATGTAAGAAGGTTGGCAACAATGGCAAATTGGAGATATATTAAAATATATAATGAGAAAATCAAATGTATTCGTTTTTATTTATCATGCTTATTTTTAATAATATTAATTTGTGTTTAAATTACATTAAGAATATCTTGATAGAGATGTCGTGGTGGTATTTAATGTATTTTTTAATAAAAAATTAATTTTTTAGACTCTCTAGCCATCATTAACCACCACATCTACAGTTAGACTTTGCGCACACACGTCTGTTGTCGAAAAGTGGAAAACAATAACAAAACAAAATTATCTGTTTCATGATTTAATCTGTGTAATAATGTATTGTTTCCTCTTTCTTTGTTTATGTCAGTTCGATTGATTGGTAAGCTGTGTGTTAGCAACTTGACATTGTCGAGCAGTCCCCACTGACAATTCTTTACGAATAAAGTGTTTCTCTCTCCATTTATTATCATTATTATTATTATTATTCGTCTTTGAGGAGGGACCCAACCCTACCCTATCCAAAACCCACTGGGCCCATATAGCTATCCCAAAGATAAACCATGACAAACCGGGTCCTAACCCATCTAAGATTCATCGCAATCCGAACAAATTGGACAATATCCTTATAACCGGTACATATACTAAAACAAATTCTCACACATACATAGCACATAGTCATTGTTTATACTGTAGTAACTGTGGACTTACAAGATTTGATAATTTTTTATTTTTTTTGCTTTTTTTTAATCATTTTTATTTCATTATTATAATTTTAAATAGTTTCAAACGAGAGTTACAATAAGTTATTTAATATAAAATATTTGGTGCTGTGAATGTGAGATAAACTATTCTTATATCTTCCAACCACCACAACAACTATTCTTATATAGCTGCCCTTGCATTTTTTTTCTTAGGAGAAAAATTGTGAAATTCTTTGGTAAATCTAGAAGTATCTGACCCTACAGAATATTTGAAATACTGGAGTGTAACAAAAGTCTTCATTTTTTGTTTTCTCTTAATCCTCAACAGTACTTTACTAAACACTAGTTTACCAAAAGTTTCTCATTCAGTACCGCTTTTACTTTCAGTTTATGTTCGTATCAGCTTGTGGAAAGATCTATGCAATTCGTGAGCGATTTAAGAAATGACGTAGTTGAATTTAGACATTCGGACGACTTTGGGTCACTACTTTAGAAAAAGGCTACTGCCGCAAACGCCGGTTCTGAAATTAACCAAGTAGTGTGGGAAGTCTCTGTACAGATCATGTGCTGCTCAGATCTAATTCAAAAAATTAGAGAGGCTGATATGAGCCTGGAAAGTAAGTTTCATCCAGAACGTCCTCTCTCCTTAGATTCACCACTTCTCGCAACACCTGTAGAGATAGATCCTTGCACCATCACCAGAATACTTTCAGATGAATTAGGCGAGTCCCAATCAACCATAAACTGCCATATGTGAGCAGCCGCTATAGTTTCCAGAAAATGCCGAATCGTGTCCACATTAATTTACGCCCCAATAACCTGAGTTATTTTCGTTTTGTCAATGCGATGAACAATGTGTTTATTTCGACAACGAACAAATAAAAACAGTGGAATTAGATCAGGCTAAACCAACTGTACCCACCCCCGATGATTTGAGAAAAAAAAAGTGATGCTGTGCGTGTAGTGGATCTACGAGGGTATCATTCATTTTGAGCTAGTTCCTGAAAGGTGTCTGCTCAGCTGGAACGAGTACACTCCGTTTTTGTTGCAAAAGATCCCACTTCTGTTAATTGATAAAGTGTACTTCTCACTGATCGAAGATTTGAATTTTGAGCTCCTCCCACACGCAGCTTACAAACCAGATCTGGCATCCTATGAATCACCTCTCTTCCGCTTTATGTCCCACTTTTTACATGGTAAAAAAATTAACAAATAAGGAGGAGGTGAAAACGAGATGTTTGCAAGTATTTTGCCTCTAAAGATAGCTCCAGATATCGAATTGTTGGCTCACAGATGGGATCAAGTTGTGGAAAATGTAGGCCTATATTTGGAGCAGTAAGCTCAGTGGTTGTATAAACAAACCATTTTTGAAATGTAAAATGAAAGACGCAAAGACTTTTGTTAACCGTTATTCTTGAAATTTGCAGTCTATAAGCAGTAAATTTTAATTTACTACTTATTTGTGTACCTCCACTATCACTATCCATGAGCCGTCACAGTTTTAAACACAGAGAATGCAATTCGAGAATGCAAGTGTTGCATTACACCTGGGTGGCAGATTTTTGGCAGCGGCCAGCTTTTACAAATTAGACATATTAAATTAAAAATCTGGTGTGAAACACTGACGACTTTCTCTAAGTAGGTTTATCAACAATTTTACGAAACTTAATTTACATTGGAAATATCCGTTTTGAGAACTGCTGAGTCCGAAAAAAATGGTTTTTAGAAATTATTCTTTGTGGTCCGCTTAGCTCAGAAACGGAAAATCGTAGATCTAACAGGATATTTCGAATTTTCTCAATAATGGCTCAAACGGTTTTCTTTAAAGATTAAACTAAATATAAAAAAGGAGCTACAACTCTTTTTAGAAATTAAGAGGAGTTGTGGGGATAGAATGACGTTAGGCTTTCCTCTAGAGTGCCATTTCCATATATATTATACAATTCTATCGTCCACACCAGGGTTGTCCAACCAGCGGTCCAGAACGGCAACGACTGCGGCCCAACAAATAATTTTAAAACTAATATAAATAAATACTTTTTAATACTATTCAGATGTGGTATATGTAGTGTCTTTTGTCTCCAAGGAGTGAGGAGAAATAGCTCGACTCGATGGTTGGTTTTATTCACGTTGTCAACAATAGGAAACAGGCTCTTCAGTTTAAAGTTGTCGTAGATGTTAACTGCCAATTTTTCAAATAGAACAACATATATACCTTCAATTTAAAAATTCAGTTTAAAAGACTGGACTTTATAAATCCTATCTTCCCTTGAGATTAATATCCCTCGCCTCACAATCCTGCCTTTATTCATGTCTTCACTTTTTGGTTAACATCAATATTTGTGAGAAACTGTTTTCAAGGATTTACTAAACAATGTGAAAATTAGAACCAAAATATCTCGAGAGTATCTTGAGTACTCGCTGAGATTTGTAAGTACTTCCATCGAACTAGATAGTGTTCACTAAAATAAGTTAATTTTCTATAGCAGTAATCGCAAAATGTATATTTTGATCCAACACAATCTCTATCTTAAACAGTTTTTTGTACCTACTACTAATTGAATATCAGAGACATTTTCTGTGATAGCCTGCTTCTTTTTGTGGTCATCGACCGGTTTCGGGCGTTCGCCTATCTTCAGAATGCGTTCATCATACAGTATGATAACACAGACTTGACTGAATTTGCTCTGTGCGAGTCTATGTTATCACACTATTTGACAAACGCATCTTGAAGGTGGGCGATCGACCGAAGCCGGTCGATTACCACAAAAAAGAAGAAGGCTATCACGGAAAATGTCTCTGATGCTTTCCAGCTCTGCGGAACCAACTACCACAACAATTAATTGAATAATATAGTACCGGATATAAGAAAAATTATATTTTTGCTTATATCGTTAGTGTTTGTATTATAAGTGTGGCCCAAGACAATTCTAACTTACAATGTAGCCCCAGATAACCCAAAATGTTAAACACCCCTGATCTATATAATACACAATAAGAATTTAATGTGCGGCTAGAATTACCGAGTTAGATGAAAATCGGTTTTTCGGTACTACAAGGTCGTGTGAGTGTTACATACAAGACTTTTTACTTTTTTATGTCTTTTAAATCTAAGAGAAAAATAGTGTAAATAGGTAGTTGATTATAAATTAGTAAAATAAAAAGTCTAATTATAATAATTCAAAAAAATGTTTTAATTTGAAATTGTAAAAGATAGTTTCAATAAAGATTGCTAAAACCATCCCCGATAATCTCAAATTATTAACAGGTAAAGCATTGATAAAAAGATATACATTTTAGTTTCAAATTTATTAATAAAGTGCATTTTAGAGTTATGATGGTTGTACAATAATTGTAAAACAGTGCTGAATGAGGCTAAAGTGCATCTAGCGCTTGTAACAGATTTCTGTTAAAGTTCCCTTAAAATCAGAAAAGAGTGTCTTTTTAAAGAATGATCTGTTTATGTGTGAATAAAATATCTCAAAAAAATGACATTAACGTTTCGGTGAAAAATCCATCAACAAGAAGTGTGACTTTACTGATTTTTTTTTTTACTTTTAATTAAAACGTTTTTCTAGGAAATTTATTATTTGGCGGGGGAGGGGGTGTTGTGGGGGAACAATATTGCTAAGCTTTCCTCTAAAGTGCCACTTCAGTAAAGTGTATAGTTTCGTCCTTTCATATAATATTAAGTTTACATTAATAGCTTTATTAGTATTTCCAATTTGAAGAAAAACGTTTAAAGTGGGTACATTATTGTGTAGGTTGAATGTTATGTTAAAATTTTTCTAAAATTATTACAATTTACTTGAAACTTATACACACGCTAATTACGGCTGCAATTTTTGTTTTGTTTTTGTTTTAATAAATACGTTTATTGATTTTGTGGTTAGGATCGAATAGTTTGTTAGGAGGGGTGCATGTGTGTGTGTGTTTATGTGTGTTGTTTGAGTTAGCCCCTCCTCTGGGCGCCAACAGAACACTGTCAAGACCCCAGCCGACTGTGCCGCTGGCTGACCGGACATGCTCAAGCGCGCCGCACGTATGAAGAAAGCTCCCACCCGGCCATTTTGCCCCGCAGATACCCTCTCCAGTCACAACATGCCCCACCCTTCTATTTAGATAGGGTGAGAAGAATGCTGTTCTCAAATCTGAACAAAGCTCTTAGCAGACGTTTGCAATAAAACTCCAATACTGGTTCTTTCAGTCTTTTCCTCTTTTTTTATTTATTTTGGATTTAGATCAAATACGTTGTTATAATTTAATTTTTTTTTTTTTTATTCTCTCTTATTGCTTGGAAGTATTGCGACCGTGACAAATTTTCGAATGTGAGTTTTCACCGGAAATACACGTTTTATGAACCCCTGTGACCCTTGTGCGTGTTTTCGGTCAGCATAACTCAAAAAAAGGAAAATTATAGAAAACTGAATCTTGGTATTTCATTTAGATTCTATCAGGGGGACAGGGACAATAAGATTTTGGTTAAAATCGGTCGACCAGATGTACCATTTTACTGAATAGGTTTTTTCAGTTTTTTTCATATTGCAGTTTTCTCAAAAACGGTTCCAGTGATTTTCTTTAAACTTGGTGTAACAATTAATCATATAAAGAGCTAAAACTTATATTTGAAAACTTTTGCTGGGAAAATTCATTTAAGGGATGTTGCTGGGGGAGGTGTGACGTTAGAGAGCCATCTCAATATCATCAGAGATATTTTCCGTGAGATATTAGCCTGCTTCTTTTGGTGGTCATCGACCGGTTTCGTGGCGTTCGCCCATCATCAGGATGCGTTTGTCAAAACACTGTGTTAACAATGACTTGCATAGAGCAAATTTATCAACTAAAATATATCAACGTGAAGTGTAAACTGACTGTATTAACTGAATTTGCTCTGTGCAAGTCTATGTTATCACACTGTTTTGACAAAAACATCCTGATGATGGGCGAACGCCTTGAAACCAGTTGATGATCACCAAAATAAGCAGGCTAATCACGGAAAATATCTCTGGATGCTTTCCAGCTCTACATAACCAACCACAACAACTATGGTACCATTTCAATATATTAAACAATTCTAAATGACCACAGATGTTGATAAGCCTTAAATAATAATAATAATAATAATAATAATAATCATCATCATCATCATCATCATCATATCAAATAACATTATGGCGCCTGAGCAGCTAGGCTGTAAAAAAAATGCAAGAGGTTGCAAAGAACTTTTAGTCTTGGACACATTCATAGCAGGGCAATCTTCTAGCAAGCAGAGAAATGCATCGGTGGCTTGGATTGTTTATGCCAAGGCATTTGATTCAGTGCCTCTTGAATAGAGCAAATTTAAGAGGCACTGAATCAACCAAAATGTTGATAGGCCTTACAAATATCGAGTACCTATGCAGGCGGCAAGAGTCTAAAGGATATGGCTAATCCAGGTACTTTCCATATACAAAGTTAATCGGAACATTATTGAATTCCTAAAGCTGGTCATGGAAACATGGAAAGTTTCACTGAGATTTCGATCAGGAAAGGAAAGTGTTGAGATCGGTAACTTAAGTATAAAAAGAGGAATTTCTCTCAGCCCCCTTTGGTTCTGCTTGTCCTTGAATCCTCTGAGTGTCATGCTTCAGCAGTCCTCCTATGGATATCCCTTGGAAGTAGCTCGCGGACCGCATCTTTCCCATAGCCTCAAGAGATGGTAATAAAAGAGTTTAAACGAAGGGTATCTCGTGCTGAAATCTAAACTGAACGCCAAAGAATGCATCAAAGCATTAAATGTATGGGCGATACCATGTCTTGTGTATAGCTTCGGCATACTGAAATGGTCGAAAACAACGCTGGAACAACTCGATCGATATGTTGTACAAGTATGTCAGCCCACAGAATGCACCACCTAAGAGCTTCAGTCGCAAGATTGTACTTGCCCCGCGCAATTGGTGGAAGAGGCCTTACCTACGCAGGCGGCAAGCGTCCAAATTGAAAAATTACTTTAAAGGACGGGACGAGCCATTATTAAGAAAAGTTTGTTTTCTTGATTACGGGTACACAGCCTTGAACCTTTCAGGCTCAGAAGAGGATGCATTGGATATGCTTCAGGATCTTAAGCAGGAATGGGCAGAAAAGCAACTTCATGAAAGATATCGTGCCCACTTAATAAGCTCCCATACAGACACTGAAGCATCCACCAAATGGCTAAGCCTTGGCGCTCTATATCCTGAAACGGAGGGTTTTATCCAGGCAATACAGGACCAAGTGATTGCCACTAATGCTTATAGGAAACACATTATAGGAGAGAATATTGATGACAGGTGCCGGCTATGTCAGACGATGATAGAAAGTACCAGCATATTATGGCTGGTTGCTCTGTTCTAGCTCCGAAAGAGTATTTAGAGCGACATAACAATGTAGCCAAAATAATTGATATAGCCTTGCTGGAAAAATTTTCTTTCAAATCGGACACGCCGGCTTACTATAAATATTCTCCCCCTTCGATCTTGCAAATAGGGCAAATCAAAATCTATTGGGACACACAGATATATACGGACCGAACAGTAGTCCGTAATAAACGGGATATATTAGTAATGGACCAAGCCAATAAAACGGCTTGTATTATCGATGTAGCCATCCCTACTGACGAAAATGTTCTGAAGGCAAGAGGGGAAAAACTAAGGAAATATCAAGACATCTCCTTGGAATTAAAAGAAATATATAGGGTGACCAGAGTTATATGCTCCACCCACTTTTTTTTTAAACGGCGGGAAATTTCGAAAAAATAGAAAACACGTATTTAATCATTTTTAGTCTAGTTTATTTTCAGTGATTGATCCATTTTTTTAAACCCCAATATCCCGAGATACAGCATCCAATTTTTTTTTTTTCAAATGGAACATTATATTTTTGTTTTGCATATTTTTATAGTACTTGAGCTCCTAAAAAAAAAAAAAAAATTTAAATCGGTTAGGTTTTTCAAAAGTTATGATAATTTAAAATATGAAAACAAATTTCAGTTTAATGTCAAAATTACCTTATTTTTTTTTTAAAGAAGCTCTTCAAACTGGGCACCATCAACGGATAGGCAAGCCAAAGCTCTGGACTCCCACGCTCTGTTTGTAGCAGCACTTAGGTGGCAAAGTCAATATCTAGGCAGGCTAGAGTTATTCGACGTTCCATATCTTCGACTGAAGTCATGGGATTAAGGTTACTGTACACTTTATTTTTTAGATATCCCCACAAAAAATAGTCCATTGGAGTTAAGTCCGGAGATCGAGGTGGCCATTGGATCGGACCATGAGTTCCTAACCACTTTTCATGGAAATTTCTGTCCAGGTAACGTCGAGCAACTCTCGCATTATGTGCCGGGCAACCATCTTGTTGAAAATACATATCTAGCCGACGTTTTAGAGAAACATCTTCAAGCAGAACTGGCAAAATGTCTCTTAAAAAAGTTAGATACCTTTCACCAGTTAAGTTCTCTCTGTAGAAGTTTGGGCCTATTAGTTGGTTTCCTAAAACTCCACACCAAACGTTTGTAGAAAAAACAACCTGATGGCGTGTGGCGAAGGTAACTTGTGGATTTTTTTCTGCCCATATTCTAAAGTTCCAACGATTAAGAAGGCCATTGTTGGTAAACTTTGATTCATCAGTCCATAAAATTGTGCATTTTTTGTCCATTTTTTGTGGGGATATCTACAAAATGAAGTGTACAGTAACCTTAATCCCGTGGCTTCAGTCGAAGATCTGGAACGTCGAATAACTCTAGCCCAAATTCGACGATATTAGCACAAATATAAATCTGACATTTTTATTTGTAATATTTTGCAAAAAAAAAATTGAATTTCAGATGTTATATGGGCTCTCTGTTAATAGCATTGGCACTCTCTTCTGGACTACAATGTAATAACTTCAGCCTGGGTTACCTGCCTGGGTCGGTACTTGTTCCCCCACCACTTCCATATTTATGTTAGGATAAATGAGTAAAATTTAAAATATAAAAATACAGTGTTTAACGTGAGGGTAAAGTTTTTTATAACAACTCTCATTCAGTCATTCCACTCGCCTAATCTCTTGTCTAACAAATGACTGTTATTTAATTTAGATAGAGGAATCGAAGGAAGAATATTAATTTACCATGGGAACATGGCAAACTGATTCGTACAAAAGAAGACGAGAATGTTGCTAATTTGAAAAGTTATCTATATTAATTTATGAATTTATTATCAATTTTTACAGAAACAACCTCAACTTTAATGAGTTTGAATATATCACAAGGTTTATAGCTTATTTTGAGATTAGAGTATGGACTTTTCTATTTGTTGCTGAACTTATGAGTTGTTAGATAAATTTGTAGTTTTTTGTTTTTCTTTATTCGCAACTACGTATTTAACACAACATGCAAATGAGATGACATAAACATGACATAGATGACATGACAGAAATAATAAAACTAAACAAAAAAATTAAATAAATACAAAGAAAACCAAACAAAAAAAAAAAAAAAAACAAAGAATTTAATATAATAAAATGACGTGACAGAACTGAATGAGGGCTATCCAATAATGACCATAATAAATCGGTGTGTGGTACATACCGATTAAACGAATTCGAAGGATACCCTTTTGATCAGGTGATCGCGAAGCCATCGGTGCCTCAGCCTAGTGTTTGTCCGTGACAAGTTGCGGATCAGTGGGTTATCGTGATGGGAAACTTTGGATTGAAATTTAATATATAGTGGTCAAGCACAAATGGGGATTTTAGATCAGTATTGGTAATGTGGTTGCTGTTATGTAAAAAGCAGTATCGACGATTGTGCGATGGGATTGGATACGGTGGAGATTGGAACGCATTGTTGAACCGCACAGTTCGAGTCCGTTTGGCCAGATAGTGACGCGCAGGGCGCAGGGCTGTGTGGAGTATTTTTAGTTTTGATGGTCTATCGAGTTGTCTTTTGATCATTCGATCGAAGTTAAGTTCTAGTCGCTTGAGTCGATTATGTGACTTCTTAAATTTTAGTCCATTCATTTTTTCCATTAAAAACATTGACAATAACAAGTAAAATGCTGGTTGGCTGGGGTCAAAAGATATTTTGAAATTGTCAAGTTTATTTATCGACGTTTCGGACACCTTTAGTGTCTGTCCTTCCTTAGGAACTATTAAGGAGCGGCAGAGAATTAGATTAATAATGGCCAAACGTTGCTGTTGTTTATGTTAATAATGACAATAACTTTTTAAAAGTTCAAAAAACTTTTTAGTTTTTTTTTAAATTTGGTATCTCTACTAAATATTTATATAGTTGGTAGAATCGTTTATTACATTGAAATTGCAAGTAACTCTATTGTTAAAAATAAATATAAATATAATATGAGCAAAGGGTTTAGTATCGTGTAGGACTTTCATGCGGAGTTCCCGGGTTCGAATCCATCCTAGATGCCTCTTCAGCTCATTGTCCGGTGAAGAACAATGTTGTTTGTAACGGATGTAACACTGTCCGAAGCCCGGCATAAGCGAGCAGTGGCTCCGGGCGCCAATGACCATAGATGTTGTTGCGGCTTAAATAAAAATCTGGTATGAAACACTCAACCACTTCCTCTTACGAGAATTTTCATAGTTATAACTGACACCATTCTCTTTAAAACATTCTTGGAAAATCGATACAATATCTAACAGATTTATGGAACGCCTTGACAAAATTATTTGCAAAACTTAGATGTTATATCAAGCAAATGTCACAGCCAACAGTACGACAATACCTTAGACTGACACTATAAAATATCTCAGCGTTTTACTGGACCCGCAGGCTGAACTACACCACTCACATACAAGACACGAGTTATCAAAGGTAAGACAGCCATTCGACTTCTCTTCCCACTCTTTTCCCGCAACACCAAAATGTCTAACAGAAATAAATTAATCCTTTATCAAGTAGTAATCCGTTCTTAGTCAACCTTTCTAAACTCCATATAATCCAGAACCAATTTCTCCGCTTCGCTACCAGTTTGCACCGCTACATTCGAATTACACACCTACATGAATTAAGATCCACTATTACTGACTACATCAAAAATAGACTATTTAATATTCCTGTCCGTTCTTAATATCCATCAAAATCCTCTCTGGCTATCTATAGCAAATTACGACATATCATTAATATATCAAATGATTACAAATTAATTATTTTTTTTTTTATGTCATGGGTTTTTTCTCAATTTTTGCCACCTGTTGATTGTACAAAAATATTTAAGTTAGACACAGTTAGCTCTGACAGAGGGTATAATGTACATATATTTGTACTCCCAAGACATATAATTTTCACTAGATGTTTACTTGTCTTCAATTTAACTTGAACTTTTTTGAGAAAACCATAAAATTAGATCCTATATCCCGCTTATCCAAAACCAAAACCGAAATCCGCTTTTATAACTTTTCCTCGGATAAAATTTCAAACAGAAGTTATAAGATCTCCGTATGTATAAGTAGTATAAAAAGTTTATTGAAACTTGACCGTGTTTTTATGGAGAAAATTGCAGAAATTGAAAAAAAAAACTGTCCAGTAAGTCGCACTTCCGGTCAATCGGTTTTCTTTAAACTACGAAATTGTGGTAACATATTTCATTTTCATTAATATTATACAGATAATAGAATTGTAGGAAGAGCATGGCTTGATCATTTTAGCAATAGTGCCTTAGTTCAGCATTTTAAGTATCATTGGGGTTATCTCAGTTTGCACTTCTCCTAGGTAGCTTAGATGAACAAGATGTTGCTTATGCGGTCGATTCTATAATCCACAAAAAATTAATTCCCAAAATTTTGTCCATATATGAAGAATACCTAAAGAACCTTGACACTAAACAATTCAAATTTCAGTATTTTCTATATGACTATTCATTGCAACCACAAGCCTATATACTGCTTAGAACTCTACTGTAAAAATACTAAGACTTAATGCACAACTACGTACGTCTGGACATCACTACATTATTATATATCCAAACCATAATACCCTACAGAAAACTGTCGATTCTGTGACCTGCACGTGAATATGGAGCTACAACTTATTCTAATTACTCAAAATTTAGGCAGACACTTGAACAGTTGCGATCTTTAACACGGACTCTCTGCTAGCTTCCACCAATGAAAAAATTATTAGACATAGATATATTTATGTTCATAAATGAATGCCTAAAAAAAAAAGTCTCTAATACTACAAGGGCCAGCATATTAATCTACGAGGGTTATTCAATAAGTAACGAGACAAATCGCTGTAGCTCAAAAAACGATTAATTTAATCAATACAAAACTTTGGCTACTTTTCAACATAGTCCCCAGCAACATTTATACACTTGTCCCATCGTTCTTCTAATTAGAGTATACGTCTGGCACAAAATCCTTTGGGTTGATCTCGAAGCCACTTTTGCACCTGATTTTTAACTTCTTCATTGGATTGAAAATGTTTCCCACGTAGAGCCTCTTTAAGGGGTCCAAACAAATGGATGTCCGATGGGGCCAGGTCGGGGCTGTAGGGGGGATGAGGAAGGATCTCCCACCGCACTTTTTCTTGGTTTCTTTGTGGGCGTCCGTAAGTTGCCTTGGAATCCATTTCGCGCAAGTTTTCTAGTACTTCAGCTTATTCTGAATAATGTTATGGACAATTCCAACACTCGTGTGCACTTCTTCAGCTACCAGTTCAACAGTAATATGCCTGTTGTTCTGAATTAACAAGTTATTGCGAGAGATTCGAGGAAGGAAGTTGCAACTTCATTCGATCGTCCACTTCGTTGGTCGTCACAGACACTTACACGGCCACTTTTAAACTGTTCTGCCAATTTCTATAAACGTTCGAAAATGCAAACAATTATTCCCGTACACTTTAAACATTTTTTCGTGGATTTTACTATCTTTGATACCCTCTGCAACTAAAAATCTAATCACTGAGCGTTGTTATTCCGAGGTGCAAATGCTCGTGCGGACTCGCCATTGTTAACTGAATATATTTAAGGTTATGCTTACCAAATACTCTTGGAACAGCTGATGAAAATCTATTTTTTTTTTTATTTTTTTTTTTTTATTTAAGGCGTCTCAACATCTGTGGTCATTTGCGCCTGGAGCCTTCTCAGTGCATTGCCCGCCTCCGGACAGTGTTCTCTCATTACAGTAAGATGCCAACTTGACGCACTGAAAACTATTGTATTGATTAAACAAATCGTTTCTGAGCCACAGCGATTTGTCTCGTTACTTATTGAGGGACCCTTGTATGTGTAGAATTTTTTTACTTTTTGCTTTTATTAGTAAATAAAGGAAAGATATATACCTAATAATACATATATATTATTTATTTATTTATCTTAGTATTGTTTTTATTTATTTTATTTATGTATTATTTTTTTTCTTTTTATTCATTATGTGAGAAATTTGTTATTTTTAATTTAATTACTAAATACTCAATGTGGTTTTATTTTTTGCAACTTGAATAAGTATTTTGAAGTCTTTTTCCAAATCTTTGAAAGGGACTTATAAAGCTAAACAAAAAAATCTTTCTATTTCTATTTAGAGCAAAGCCCCAAGCCCATATATGAAGAATCCCCCAAAAATATCCCTTAAATAAATTTTCCCGGAGTTGTAGTTAATATGATAATTTTAAAGAAAATCGTTGAAATTTTCGATAAAATCCCCCCAAAAAATTTAAAAAAAAAAAAAAATGTATTCAATTTAAGTGGTCAAACCGATTTTTGATTAAACCAGATTTTCAGGTCCCTTGGTAGAGTAAAAACGATTTATCAAGTTTCAACTTTTCTAGAAATTTTTCGTTTTTTTTTTATTTATCCTAATCGCACACAGGTTAATTTCTAAAAAAAAACAAAAAAAAAAACATTATTTCGGACTCAATGGAACTCGAAACCTGTATTTCCAGTGATAACTCCAGTTTATAATAATAGTAAACAGAGTATCAAAATTTAGTAATTACCCTTAACTGGAATTACGTGGTGGAACTACGTCATAAGTGCCACTTCACAAAATAGGTTTTTGGAATTTTCTTGAAAATGGCTACAATGATTTCCTGTAAACTTCACAATGCTCACTACAACAGATACAATTCTATAGCTTTTATTTGAAAAATATTCCCGGAAAAACTGATATTAGGAGGCATTCTGGTTACAGATTTATTAGGCTCAAATTTAAATTGCCGCTACAAGCTTTAGTTGTGATACAAGGCGCCTTCCATAGTAGTATACTCAGGTATACATGTAAAACTCCTAACCTCCCTTTTTTTTGATCAGCCCAACTTAACGTTTGATAACATTGCAATTTCAATGAATTTTTACTTTCTCTTATTCCTTAGTAAGAGGAAAGCATTGCCATCGTGTCAAATTTTCGAAACTGACTTGTTTTGAGGTCTTATGAATACGAAAAAAAAAATTATTTTTAACGAATGGTCTGTATGCGTTTTAACAGAATATCTCAATCGCATTAGCCCCATGGTTTCCGGCAAAATTCATCAACCGGAAATACGACTTTACTGATTTTTTTGTTCGCCATTTTCTCCAAAGCAGTTCTAACAATTTTCTTGAAACTGTGTGTGCGATGTTGGCACACCACATCAAAACGTATCACACTTTATTTGCAAGTTTTGCTGAGAAAATTGATTTTCTGGGATTTCGGGAGAACAGTAGCGTTACGCTTTCCTTTACAGTACCACTTCAATATAATATATAGATCATCCACTTATATAAAATTAATATGCATTAAAAGGGAAGAGACTGGGCTAAATGGTTAGCGTACTGGACTCCCACGCGGAGGACCCGAGTTTGAGTCCAGCTGTGCTATCCTTAGATTTTTTTCTTCCTAGGAGCCTCTACAGCTCACTGTCCGATGATGGACAGTGTTGTCTGTAACGAGAGAACACTGTCCGGAGGCCGGCAGTGCACTGAGAAGTTTCCGGGCGCCAATGAGTCACAGATGTTGACGCGCCTTAAATTAAAAAAAAAAAAAAAAATATAGATTAAAAGCATTGCTAAAATTCGAAATTTTGTAGAAAACCGGGTTACCAGAATAGTGACTTTACAGAATTAGTAGTTTTTTGGAATTTTCTCGAACACTGTTAAAATGGTTACAGCGCAGATTAGAAACGTTTTCACTTTTAATTGAATCATTTTTCTGAAAAAAAAAAAATTGATTTTATTTGGATATTGGAGAGGTCTGTCAATTGTTCACAATGGAAATTTGCCTAAGGTTTTTTTGGTTTTGACATAGAGCGCTCCACATAAGGCCGAGTGCTCAGTTTTTATAGTAGAATCCGCACCAACATTTTTCTGGACAACCCAACTAAACATTGTAACGTTGCAATCTTAAAGGAAATCTTCTTGATTAAATTAAATTGAATTAGAGTAAGAGAAAGTCCGTATGAGTGGTTCACTCGAGATTTTTTTTTTTTTTTTAATCATATGTACTGGTCAAAGATAAAACCATTTAGTTAGTAAAATGGACAACTTTGTATAGTATGTACTAGAGAGTGGACTTTTTTTGGATGAAAAGAGGGCAACCATAGATTAACAGACACATTGGGTAGAGTAGGGCACAGACAGGCTGTCAAGAACAATAGCCTCAGTAGACAACGATGTGGGCATTATCGTCAGAGCCCACACCCTGTCTGGTTCTTGGATTCTTTACACCACAACTGCATCTTCAACCAGTACTCTTCTTTTCAATTAATTAATTAAACTTAAACTGATAATAAAAACAATTTTTGTATTGTTTTCTTACTTTCTCTTACCGCCTGCAAAAAGTAAATTTTGACCGAGTCAAATTTTCAAAATGGAATTTTCACCGGAAGTACATGTTGAATACAATATCGAATGTGTGTGTGTGCTCATAATAATATGTCGTTAATGCCAGAATTTTAGGATCTAAAATCTATAATTTTGTCTTTGAAGGTTGGTAACACTGGAGTGTGGCTCAACATTTGTCACTTGTTACGTTTCGCTTCTTTTTTTTTTTTGTTAAACTGGACGGAATACTCCAATCCATCTCTATACGAGAAAGCAATGAAAATATTAGTCCCCTTTGCAACCGCATATTTATGTGAAGCGGGATTTGTGTCTATTACGGTAATCAATTTCGGTTGTTTCACTGCTCCGCCTTAGCTTGTCTAATTTAGAACCGACAATTGTAAAGTTAATTGAAGAAGAGCAGCAGCAATCTTCTCATTAACATTATATGGCCAAATAATAAAAAATGATAGATATCTAATTTTGTAGTAATCAGAGGACTGATTTTTTTTTGGTTTTGTTGCTATATGCAATGATTTTGTGATTATTTTTTTATAATTTTCTGGAATTTTTCTCAATAATTACTTATTTTTAGGGAAGGGAATAGCTTCTGTAGGTCAGTAATAGCTATAGTGGTCAGCGTACTGGACTCCCACGCGGAGGACCGGGGTTCGACTCCAGCTGTGCTACCCTTAGATTGTTTCTTCCCAGGAGCCTCTACAGCTCACTGTCCGGCGATGGACAGTGTTGTCTGTAACGAGAGGCTCCGGGCACCAATGACCATAGACGTTGACGCGACTTAAATTAAAAAAAATAATTACTTATTTCTATATTTAAATATTATGGTAAGTAAATGATAATATAAATATTACAATTAATTTATGTAGTAGTTCTCTAATATCTAGTAAAATTTGATTGTTACAAAAAACCATCGGTTCGCGAAATTTAATCACAAATTTTACCGGGTCCGTGGGCCAAGAAAGATTGAAACACGATGCTCTAAAGGACCACTTCAGTAAAACCTACAGTTTCCAATAGGTCTCTTCTTTTCAAGTGAACATATTCTCCTTTTAACAAAATTCTTTTGTTCACTCTCTTTTTTCCAAATATGCTCAAAATGTGGCTCTTGTACGGTTTAGCCAACTTTTAAATATTTTGTTATACAAAAACTCGGGCATACAAATAAAGCCGAAATTGACATGATCGTCCAATAATTTCATTCGTCCTGTTTTACTACCCCTACTTATCTATCAGCACTCATATCACGATTATTTTTTATTTTTTCATGATTCATTGTCTAGTTTGGCTCCCAGCCGCCGCTCCAGTAATGTTTATGTTTTGTGTGACCCTGTTCTCATCCACTTTCTTTGTAAATTGCAATAACAAACATTAATCTGACGTGTAAATAAAAAACGTAAGTAAGTTTCAAGTCATAATAATTAGCCGTATTATTATAAATTCGAGTTAATTGCTTTGATTTTTTTTTTTTTTAATTTTTGCCTTGAAATGAGTAAACGGAATAGTTTGTTTACTGGGAGAAGTATGACCTAAGTTTAAATATTTTAAACCATCATCAAATTCAAAATCAGAGGCAATATGCATGGGTTTGTAATACGTCAGTTTTATCCGTATATGTGATTTTTTTTTATTACTAAAGAATATTCCCCTCTGGATTACAAAGTATGGAAGGAACTCCAACTTTTCACATATTAAACACCATTTTAATTTTAACTCTGAAGCTGGCACGAACAAACTTTTAACAAAACTTTTTGATGATTCCGGAAATAGGTTAGCGAATTTTAATCTGAAAAGACAAAAAACTAAATGTACCTATCGCAGATAATGTTATTGCTTCATATTTATAGAAAATATAATGCAATCATTGTCCTAAATACCGTTTTAATCAGTTTTAACTAATGGCAGTATATAATCAAGCCACAATCAAACTTAAATATTTAAAAAAAATGTCCTTTTTTTTTTGTCTTTCCCAGGTGGCAACCCTGGTATAATCTGTAGTTTTACTACCTGCATAATATTCAATACACATTAAAATTATCGATAGAATTTCAAATTTTAAGAAAAATCGATTAATCGAAATTACGATTTTACCGAAAATAATTTTTCGATTTTTTATTTTTTTTGGATTTTTTTCGAAAACAGATACAACGATTATTTTTTTTAATCTTTGAATGCTCGTTGCTTAGATAAAAACCCATTACTTTTATTTGAAACATTTTGCGGTAATAATTAATTTTAGAGAGCTTTTCGGATCTGTCAGTTAGATTAAATTTAAATTAAATTAATTAAAAATAAATAAATTAAGCGAATAAATTCGTCCAATTTAATTGAGACTTATGCGTGACTGGAAGATGATTCAGGATGTTTTAAAGATCAGCAGAACTGCTCATTACGGTTCATCTCTTTAGTGAATATTGCATCACTTATCAGTAACCTCTTATATTACGATATATATATATATATAAAAGTGTTTTTCTAATGTAAAGGAAATTGGCCTTATAAAGCTAGTAATCTTCCCTTTTACATAACGGAGCAAAACTTGAGGGTTCCACAGCTTTACGCACCGAGCTCCATTCCGTTCTCTTATTGAGTTGTTCTTCCTATCTGTATACCCTTAACAAATTCCACCCTCCTAGTCTAACATTCATTGCACACCTATATTCAATTTCTTTTAAATATTTTCTCTTAATTTCCCCCACTCTAATTTTTTTTTATATATACAATATCGACCATCTGAAACGCACCCTAAATCAACTGGATGCTGTTTTATTTATTCCAAGCAAAACTTTTTTTTTTTTTTAACGATAACGGTTTCTTTCTATTTTATTTAATTAATTTTATAAAGTGTATTGGTGTGAAACACTTAAAAAACATTCTCTTACCGCTCTGAATTATATAAAATGACAGATTTTTTTACAATTTAATTTTTACTCATTTATAAATTTTAATATAACGCTATAAAATTTCAAAAACCCTATCCTGTAAAATCACACTACCAGTTAACCGATTTATTTCAAATTTGCAACACTACCAATGCTTCTAATGAATATTAGATAGTATTAGGTAGAACCAATATATTGTACTGACTTAGTACTGTGGTACTCTTGAAGCGCTGTTTCCCCCCAGGACCCCACAAAAAAAAAAATCAGTTTTTCCGGGAAAATATTATAAATAAAAATGATAGATATTTATGTGTGTGTGTGTGTGTGTGTGTAGAGAAGTAGCACACGAAGTTTAAAGTAAATCTTTGGAGCTGTTTTCGATAAAAATCCCGAAGAACCTAAAAAAAAAAAAAAAAAAATTCAGTAAACTTAAAAACTTGCATTTCCGCTTGATGGATTTTGCCCTACAACCTTCCTGTCTGATGTAGTTTTAGTTTAAGTACCTAAACAGTATATCAAGTTTGAGGTTATGGTCTTACGATTTTTCATGTTAAAGAATATTTTCTCATGCAGGAGTAGGAGAAAGTAAAAATATTTAAAAAAATCAAGACTTCAACATTCATTTGGATCTAGTACGCTGTTAGATGTTTAGATTTTCATACGTCTGTTCCCGGAAAAAATTAGGATCACGTCCTAAATCTTGGGTAAATAGCCTATAAAACCGAAAAAATTAATACTCATTGAAATAGTATCAGGTTAATGGATTTTGATCCAAGTCTTCGTATCGGAGATCGGATGGCGATTTTTTTCATTTTTGAGCTGTTTTCTTCATGTATTTGCACAAACGGTAAATCAATTATGGACCACTTTTTTTGTGATGCGTATCATCTTAGAGAAGTTTTACGAAAACAAGTTGGTTTTACACTAACTTTATATTGATTTCAAGATGGCCTGTGATAGAATATGATCGAGTTGGATTAATAAGATCCATGAAAGAGCTGTAAATTGAAACTGAAACGTTTGGTGCGCATTACCCAAAATAACTTCTCGTGTCGCAGTACAGAGAAAGCATCTCACGGGAATTCCCTGTTAGTGCAGGACTAAAATTGGGAGATCCGATGTCGTCAGTATTTTTCTATTTAGTTCTGGAATTGGCAACATGACGAATCCCGCTGAACCCCAAAGGCGTTACCTACAACTACATGGTGCTGCGCCTCGCGTATAGTGCTTACGCAGACGAATAATCGTAATCTCTCGTAACGCAGCAGTCTTTAAAGAGTTTTACAGCGATTTAGAGCAATGTGCGGACGTAGAATTTCTGAAAGATTAACGCATAACTTTTCAAAAATAACAATATCAAAATTTCCTATTCTAATTCAAACAGCAATAAAAGATTTTTTAGATTCCAAAAAAACAAAAACCTATATAAATCTTAATTCTAATGTTATTTACAAAATAAATTGTTCAAACTGCCCATCCACCTACATAGAAGAGAGAAAACAATATGTTCATAACCGGAAGCCTTAAAAACGAAGTATATGTTAACGTCTAAAAGATGGAAAAGACTCGGAGATTTGAGTTTGGTAACCCACTGCATTGAAGGGAGTGTCCGAGTACAAATAAATACCTGGGATCTATCCTGTCCAGTAGGAACGAGATTGTAAAGGATATCGGATTACAGGCTTGCGGCTGGGAATAGATGCTATGTAACATTTCGTTCGACGCTGATAAACAAAAATTACCGTATACAGAACAATTGTAAGACCGATTGTATTGTATGGTGCCGAAACTTGGACTCTGACTGCAGCTGATGAACTTCGCTTGAATTGTTGGGAGAAAAAGATTCTGCGCGTGTGATCTTCGGTCCGACTGAGGAGAACGGCGTGTACCGGACAAGGAAAAATAGAGAATTAAAAGAACCCTATATGGAGAAGAACTGGTGACAACCGGAAAGATGGCTAGATGGTATTGGTTGGGACATCTCTATCAGATGGAGGAGACTCGGATTCCACAAATATTGTATGTGGGGCACCCTGGTGAGGGAAAAGACCCCGTGGGAAGTATAGACTAAGATGGCTGCAGGATGTGGAGGATGAACTGTGTCGTTTAGGAACAAAGCAATGGAAAAGAAAGGCAGTCGATGCAGAAACGTGGAAAAGCATTTTTGAAAATGCCTGTATGGAACATAGAGCCATGCAATGAATTCGCACAAACACATAAAGAGCATTCGAAAAAAATATGTTTGACCTCAAGGGACATTAAGTCCACTATATCCGGTAGGAAATTCAATTTGGAAAATTTGTTACGATCAAATACTTCCTCCTAAGATCATAAGATAAGGTAAAAAAATTGTTGCCTATTGATGTTTTACTCGTGAATTAGAAATGTTATTTAACTAATGATTTAGATAATTTAAATTATTAAGTATTTATTTCTCTATTGTAGGAAAATCGTGGCTTTTTTAATATCTGTTAGATAGAAGATAAGAAAATAACATTACCTGATGACGATAGCAGACTTGTATTGTTTATATTGCTTACATTGAGCGAACAACACACTACGGCCTGTTATCTGACTATTGTTTCATTTACTTACCTTAAAATTCATATTTTCTAAGTGCTAGTAAACATAAGTAATAGAAAGTAATTTTTACTTTCTAATTGTAGCGATTGTGCCAGATTAACGAAATTGAGTTTTCACCGGAAATACATGCTTTCGGGACGCCCGAATAATAAAAATGTTTTAGCGCATGGCTGTGTGTTTACAGAATATAAAAAGAAATGAAAAGTCAGTGGAAGCTGAAACTTGGAATTCCGTTTAGATACTACCATAGAGGTCTGATACAGACACGTACATTTCTAGCAAAATCCATCAACTGAGAGTGCCCACTTTACTCAATTTTGTTTTTTTAAGTTGCAACAATTTTCTTTAAGCTTAGAATATTTGCTGCATAAATAGAAACGCATCACTTTTATTTGAAATATGTTTTTCTGAAACAAATCATTTTTGAATGATTGAAAGGGAATTTTGTGGCATTATTTTCAAATGTTATAATATGTAGTTGGGTCAGTGATTTTTTTAAAACGTTCCTCCATATTTATCTTAGGGGTACGTTTAGTTGAAATAAAATTTGCTCATTTTATATATATTATAATATAATTGTATTAAAAGGAATAAGTGAGTGTTTATCAGCAGATTTTTTTGGATTTGGTTTTATTTTCTCCAAGTCTTTTTTATTTCATTTTTTATAATTAATATTTCTGTTCTTAATTTTCAGTTACCGTTGATAGCAAATGTGTAATTTCAATTATTTTAGTGTAATATTTTTTTTTTTTACTTTCTCTTACTCCTAGTAAGAGGAAGTATTTTAATCGTGTCAAATTTTCGATATCGAGTTTTCACCTGAAATATCCGTTTTGAGATCCCCTGAATCCAAAAAAGTGGTTTTTAGGAAATAGTGTGTGTGTGTGTGTGAATAGTATGTATGTGAACAGAATAGCTCAAAAACGAAAAATCTGATTTTTGATGATCAATCGGTGGGATGTGAGAGATCCAATTTTCTGTTAATTATTTTAGAATGCCCAATAGTACTGCAGAGATTAACTGAATTTGCACTGTGCGAGTCTATGTTATCACACTGTTTTGATAAAAACATCCTTGATGATGGGCGAACGCTCGAAATCGGTCCAAGACCACCAAAAGAAGCAGGCAAGCACGGCAAATATCTCTGATTCTTTCCAGCTCTGCGGAACCAACCACAACAACTATTCTTTTACTTTTTGATATTTAAATCATGTATAATTTATTTATAACATCTAATTATTACTCTGTCTTACTCCCTACAAAGAGGAAGTATTGTAATCGTGACAAAATGTCGATATCGAGTTTTCACTGGAAATATGCGTTTTAAGGTCACCCTGAGTCCAAAAAAGTGGTTTTTAGGAAATAGTCTGCGCGTGAGTGTGTGCATAGCTCAAAAACGAAAAATTGTAGAAAGTTCAAACTTGATATTCCATTTAGGCATCACCATGGGATCCGACAGTAGGTCACTGTCAACATTACACAACCGGAAATACCACTTTACTAATTTTTTTTTTTTTTTTTACTTTTTTTCGATTTTCTTAAAAACGGCACCAACAATTGTTCTTAAAACTTAGTTTATCAACAACACATACAAAGAGCTACAACTTCTACTTGAAACATTTCTCCGAGAAAATTCATTTAATGGTACTTTTAGTAGGTGAGGTGGAATTACGGACTCTTCTTCTTCTTCTTCTTCTATGGGCACTACAGACCGAGACGATCCATGGCCTGCTCTATGCGGGTAGACCACTCAACCCTATCATTCACCAGTTGGGCCCTCAAACCTATCTTTCTCATATCCGCCCTCACATTGTCCACCCACCTGGTCTTCGGACGTCCCCGGGGGCGAGAGCCGTGCCACTTTCCTTTCAGCACCTTTGCTGCTATCCTTTCCTCGGACATCCGCCATATATGCCCATACCATTTCAGCCGCTGGGCCTTCACAAACGCGGTGATGCTTGGCTCCACATACAGGGCATACACCTCTTGATTTGGCCTTCTTTTCCAGCTCTGGTTTTCCCTTTTTCGACCCAAAGATCCGTCTTAGGACTCGCCTCTCGAACCTGTCAATCCTCTCACCATGTTTCGCTTGCGTAGGTCACGACAGGCCTTATCAAGGTCTTATACATCTGGATCTTTGTTCCTCGGTTGACCAGGCTGCTCCTCATTATTTTATATAGACCGTAGTACGCTCTGTTTCCCGCTGCTATCCTTCTTCTGACTTCTTCTTTTTCGTCGGCTATGTCCGAAATGATAGAGCCCAGGTAGGGGAAGTTGGAGACAACCTCGAACTCGTAATCCCCAAAGACGTAATACGTCGCGGGATGCACCAGAGGCTTCCTCCTAGCCACCAGCACTTTCGTCTTTCCCTCATTAACGCGGAGCCCGACGCGCTTGGCTTCTCGCTCCAGCGTGACGAAGATACTTTTTACGGCTGCCAGGGATCTACCAATGATTACCACATCATCCGCATACGCCATGATCTGAGAGGTGCGATCAATCAGCGTGCCATTGAGGTCCATCTCAAGAGTCTTGCATACCTTGTGCAGCAGACAGTTAAACAGGAGGGGCGACATCGGATCTCCTTGCCTGAGCCCGTTTCCGATATCGAAAGTGTCCGAAAGAGTCCCGCTGGAGATAACTAGTCCTCTAGAACCTCGCAGTGTCATTTCAGTAAGCCTTATTAGTTTTGGCGGGATTAGTATGTCTTTCAGAGCTTGTACGAGTCCGTTCCTAAATACGGTATCATACGCGGCCTTAAAATCCACAAACAACATCCAGACAGTCATGCCATGTTCTCTCATTTTTTCTTGGACTTGCCTTAAAGCAAATATCTGGTCGATTGTGGACCTCTCTCTTCTGAAACCTCCTTGATAATCTGCCAACCTTCTTTCCACATACGGGACCAATCTGTTATAAAGGCATATTGCAAAGACCTTATAGGCGATATTCAGCAGAGTTATGCCTCTATAATTTTTGCAGCACGTGGGATCTTCTTTTTTGAAAATTGGTACAATGGCTCTTTCTGTCCAATCTTTTGGCATCATCCAAAAAAGTGGTTTTTAGGAAATAGTCTGTGCGTGAGTGTGTGCATAGCTCAAAAACGAAAAATTGTAGAAAGTTCAAACTTGATATTCCATTTAGGCATCACCGTGGGATCCGACAGTAGGTCACTGTCAACATTACACAACCGGAAATACCACTTTACTAATTTTTTTTTTTTTTTTTTTTTTTTTTTTTTTTTTTTTTTTTTACTTTTTTTCGATTTTCTTAAAAACGGCACCAACAATTTTTCTTAAAACTTAGTTTATCAACAACACATACAAAAAGCTACAACTTCTACTTGAAACATTTCTCCGAGAAAATTCATTTAATGGTACTTTTTGTAGGTGAGGTGGAATTACGGACTCTCTCAAATGTTATTTCAGTTTATTACACAATTCTATCATCTAAATAATATTGATTAGAATTAAATTATGTTGTAGAATTTGTAAGTATGAAGAAAATCGGATGATCGAAAGTGCGTTTTTATTGAACAGATTTTTTTCAATTTTTGTGATTTTTCTCCTTAGAAAATAACGAACGAATTTCATTAACTTTGATACACTAACTATAAAATTTTTCAATTATAATTTTGAAAAGTGGAGTAGCAGAAAGTTGTGTGAGTGTGTGTGTGTATTACACCAGATTTTGTAACCAGATTATGTAACCAAAACTATTTATTGGGGCATTTAAGTAAAAAAGAAATACAAACTGTTGTGTTCTTATCTCATACATGCTTCTTTAACATACACATAGCCTAACATCTTCAAACGCCCATGTAATATTGTAACTATATTTTTTTATTATTATTTATTATTTATTTCTGATTTTTACATAAGTAAAATGCAGAGGGTTTGGTTTGAAGTTACAAAAAATAATTACTTAAATAAAAAAAAAAGTACACATACTAGAAAATAGCTTAGCAATCAAATTACTAACTACTAGCAAACAACTAATACTGATCATAAGTAACAATGATAAATTAAAATCAAAGCTAAGAACTTACAGTAATCAAACTATGGAAGGTTGGAACATCAGAAGTAATATGTAAAAAAAATAAAAAAAAATTATTTAAATCAGACAAATATCTATATAAATACCACTTAACACTGGACCAAAGCTAATCTAATACTTAGAACTTTAGCTAGAAAATAATAGAGATTTACAACCTGGTCGGTGTGTTTTGGATTTAATGCAATACAGATATCTTGCTTGTATACACTTAGATATTTACTTCTTGGTCCTAAATAAAATGGACAAACGAAAAATATATGATATAAATCATCAAGTGAATTATTTAAACATAAAGGGCAATAGTTTTCAGTATTAATTCTATGGATGGCTTTACTGAAGTACAAAGTTATTTGTTTGCTGGGAGAAACTCTGATTTGGCTTAATAATCTTATCCTGTCTATAGGTAAATCTAATGTCAAATACGGCTGAACTGAATTTTTACAAAACAGATTTTTGTACAAAACATTGTACTGCGAGCAAAGCGCTCTATTTACATCTTGTTCATATAGCATTTTTTTATATTTATTTAACAATTCTTTTTTGTGTTTCAACACTAAATGGGGATCTTGCTCAGCCCACAACCAGCCATAACCCAAATCAGATATTATGTTTTCTAATTGACTGGCCCAATTATATTTGATTACATTAGAGGAGGATTCATGTACGGATAACATTTTATTAAAACAAATTTTAGGTAATCTATTATTACACATTAATAAAATTTTCAACCACCAATTAATTGTAAGTTTCAAGGCTTGTAATTTCAGCATTATTGTACCTGTTTCTAGTCTAATTATATAACCTGGGGTTTGAATAGGCCAAAGAAAGAGGGATTTGTAAAATTTAACCTGAATTTTTTCTATATTGTCTAAGTACCTTAATGACCATATTTCACATGAATATAATAAGACAGAGCGGACTAAACTGTTGAATAGTGTGGTTTTCAAAATCCAGGAAGATGATTTGGAAGAGATTATAATTTGTTTAACTGCATTTATAGCGATAGTAGCTCTAGCCATCATATCTTGACTTGCCAAGTGAAAAAGGGCGGAGTTAGAGAACGTTATACCAAGAAAGCGGAAGGAACTTACAGTTTCAATTTTATTTTGATTATAATATAGAGTTTCATTTTTGAATCTACCGTGTGTTCTCCTGAATATCATGGTTTTAGTTTTATTGATGTTTACTTTCAAGTTATTTATTACACAATATTTTTCTAGAACATTTAGCTTTCTTTGTGCCTCAGCTAACGTATTAGATAGCAAAACTAAATCGTCCGCGTACATGAGGATCATAATTCCATTTTCATGATCAATACCGACACCGGTACAACCTTCATTCAATAAATATTCCTCTAAATCGTTCACAAATATTGAGAAGAGCGCGGGAGAGAGGGTGTCCCCCTGTAGAACGCCCTGCGATACAGGGAAATCTCTGGAGAATTCATTCTGAAATTTGATTCTAAATGAAGCCTGGCTGTATAGGGATTGTAAAATATTGACCCACTTTCTGCTTATGCCAAATCGAAACAGTTTTTCCCAAAGCAAACTGTGATTTATCATGTCAAATGCCTTTTGAAAGTCAATAAATACAGCATAAACTTTCCTTTTGGGTTTCATCAATTGTAATTGAACAAGACTCGACAAAGTAAAATGGCTATCAGTGCATCCTCTATGTTTCCTGAATCCATTTTGGCATTCTACTAGTGGGTTACAGAATTCAGTCCAGTTGGAAAGACGATTACCAAGAGTTTGGGTGAAAATTTTTGTAATTGAATTCATCAAGGAAATTCCTCTATAATTTACATGTTTACTTGGGTCCCCTTTTTTAAACAATAAAAACATATCACTTTTACACCAAGCATGCGGTACTTTTTCTTCGCATAAAATTTTGTTAAATAAGTATTGAATGAATCGAGCACCGTTTTCAGGAATTTTTTTATAAAATTCATTTGACAGGCCGTCAGGGCCTGCTGCTTTAAAATTTTTACAATTTTTCAAAGCCGAATTAATTTCATTTATAGAGAAGTCAACATCAAAGAAGGGGTGTCGAACATCAAGTGCCGAAAATAAATTTATCTGAATAGGAATGTAGAGTTGGGAAAAATAGCTGACCCAGGAGTTCACCGCGATTTCATTCTGATGGGAAGTTTTGAAAAATTTGAACTTACGAATGTTTTCCCAGAATAATTTAGCATTATATATGTTATTGAAGAGTTTAGTGACATTATTAAAGTAGGAACTTTTCGCTAACTTTATTACATTTTTGTAATTTCTCCTTTTTTCTGAAAAATCTTCATATGAATTTACAGTGAAACTATTATTTACAAAAGATTTATAGGCTTTTTTCATTTCCAATTTAGCCTCACCACACTGGGGGGAAAACCAAGGTTGATCTCTATGCAACTCTTTACTAGCGTTACCAAAAAATTTTTTATACTGTATAATATTCAACTCTCGGGCAGTAGAATATAAAGTTTTATAGAGGAAATCAGAGAGATTGTCAACATCACCCAATTGAGGAAATTTTATTGATTTAATTTTATTACTATAAAGCCTCATTTTTAAGTCATCCCAGGAGGTTACACTTCTATAGTGAGTTTTAGACTTACTGACCTCAGAAGAAGTATGAGTATTACTACTCAGCTTCTCACCAAAGAACAATACGCACGGTAAATGGTCAGATATTAAAAAATCGTCCGAAACAAACATATCCCGTACTACATGTAGGCCGCTTGGATTTGACCAGATTAAATCTATTACGCTGGAGCCTAAAGCTCCCACAAATGTAAATTTACCCGCTGGGTCCCCCTTGGTACGGCCGTTCAAAAGTGCAAACCCGTTATCTTCCATAAACTGAACAAGCTCCCTCCCGCGTTCATTCACCGTTTTATCCTTGGAGAAACGGTAGTTAAGTAGAGGCAAACCCTCACACATATCCGAATCCAACTCCCCAAGCAAGCCAATCCTAGAATTATAATCACCTCCCAAGAATATATCAACATCTGGGTTATTAAAAGAGATAAAAGTAATTACATTTTCAAAATTTTGAAGAACTAATTTTAAATTAATAGTTGGTTTAAAATAAACATTACCCAAAATATATTTTTTTTTATAAATTTTAATTAGTATAATAATCCAATGTACAGTTATATCTAACACTTCATATGAAAATGATTTGTTTACCAGAGCAAGAATCCCTCCACTTGGCCGGCCTTTTAAGTGATCTTTAGTAGCATTGCTACAGATCAAGTTGTAATTTTCTAGGTACTTAGTTTTGGAATACAGCGGTTCAAAGGTAAGCCAGGTTTCAGATAAAAAGATGACATCATAAGTGCGTAATTTTGAGATTTGATTACCTTGTAATAAATTTAGGTTCGAATAACCATTAATATTCCAGAACATTACTTTAATCGGGGTTAAACAGACATTTACTTCTGTAAATTGGGCTTTAGAACTAAAAAATTATCCAAAGAACCTGTTAAACCTGTTGTTTTTAGCTTCCTTTTTTTGGATTGCATGGTCTGGGTGAGCGTCTGCCTGTTAACGGATGAATCGGATACTTGGCTGCTGTGCTCACTATAGTCCTCTTCCTGCTCTGCAAGTGGGTCATCTGGGTTGATATAAGCAGTCGTACGATGTACATTGAGGTCCTCCGGAGACCTGATCGGTAGTACCTTTGAATTTGCATTTCTCCTCGCAAAGATGTTTCCATTTCTGCACCAGACGAATTCGAATATGCCATCTAATTTAAGCTGTTTCGTTTCACGGAATATCTTCAAGTTGTATGTTGTTAGGTATTCGTTGATATGAATAGGTAGTTTTTCAAATGTAGGTTCTAATTCTGTACTGAATAACTGAGGTTTATTACTTTTTTTTAGTTTAAGAAATCGGTTTTTATCTGAGTTTCTAATAAAATTGACCAAAGTTATTGAGGGAGCAGAGTGATTGACCCGTCTTCTTAATCTGTAGATATTATCTAATAAACACTCTGACGTCTGAAAACCAATGAGACTGCAAATTTTTTCAAATAAATTAAATAAATTCTCATTGGGAACTTCCGGTATATTATAAATTTTCAGAGTGTTACAAAATCTGTTTTGGGTGTTTACGTTAATATCATGGCGCAGGGATTCAATTTCTTTTTTTAAAAGTTGATTTTCCCTTTCTAATTTAGTCACATTTTTACTTATTTTAAGAAAATTATCTTTCATATACTTTACCGCAGCATTAACTTCTTTGTTTATAGAGTTTATGGCATTCGTATTTTCAGCACGTGAGGCTTTAATTTCATCTTTTAATTCTCGAGAAATTAACTCAAATCTGTTTAATACTACCGTTAGTGGATCGGTAGGAACTACATTGGTAGATTGTGTACTCCCACCACTTTCTTCGGTCTTGTTTACAGTATCAGTAGTTACACTCCCCACCACTGAACTTTTACCATGAGAACTAGCCATATTCTAAAATAGCACTTTAAATTTCACGTTTTTAACACACACAACAATAATTTTTCGTTTAAAGAAAAGAAAATTTTTTATGAGAATTCAATAGATTGTAAATTAATTAATAGTTACTGAAAAAGTAGCATTTCAAACTGTAAGAAAAACTTCTAAATTTTACGTTTAAAACAGAGCTAACACAGACACGTCTGCACTGTACTAGGTCACAGACCAAACTCAATATTGTAACTATATAGTGTGTATCCAAAATCAACATATCTCCTCGTAATAGCGTAACTGTTTTATTTCTAATGTTTTAAATGAAAAATACTGGTTTAATTCCAAACTGGTGTTAGTCCACACTTCTCATTTTAATTAAACATATTCTCCCCCCCTTTCTTCTTTCTTATTTGTTCAATAATTTTAATGACACTATGTTGATACATAAATTAAACATAGCACCTTTCACCAAAACAAAAAAAAAAAAATGCTAATTAGCACAGAATTAAAGAACTGTATTTAATCCACTTAATTTTTTGTTTTTTTGTTTGTTATTATTAATTTATACCCTCAGTTTTATTTACTAAAAGCAAACATATCATTAATTCTGATAAAAAGTAAAGTTTGGTAAATGCAAATTGATTGGGAATATTAGCTGTGAATTGGGTGTGAGAAAAAAAAAATATTGACTTTTTTTCAGTATAGTTTAATAAATTTATTTATAAGATAGATGTGGTATTGAGGGCCAGTAAAACAGATGTGGATTATTTAATAATTCAATGTTTTTAGGAGGTTAGAGGCGATAGTTGTGGAGTTCTCCTTTACCTTAATTGGCGTCGTCCAACAAAATACAACTATCTAGAGCTAGCTGTTCTTGGGTCTGCGCACTGCGAACGAACCCATTTCTCTAATTATTTTTACCCCATTCGGTTGGAAGTGTTTGTATAATTAATGGTATACCTGCTTCTATCGTCCATCAATCTTTTCAATAATTTACTGATAATTGTTCTTCAATGGAAAACTAATTTTTACTTTCCTTAAAAGTGCAAAAAGATAATAATTCTATCGTGTCTAAAAATGTTTCAAATAAAAGTGATAGGTGTTTATGTGTGTAGACACAGTACAGTATACGATGTATTAAAGAAAATCATTGAATCGCCCCCAAACCTATAGTTGTGATGGCTATTAAGAACGTAAACTCAAACCGTATAAAGAACATATATTCCAATCTATATTTCAACGGACTTGTTTAGGAGCCAGCCTCTTGTCAAAACCAATAAAGCTGGTAAAGTTTAAATTTAAACCTAACTGATAAACCCCTGAAAACCCCTCTCTAAAATCAATTTTTTCGGATAAAATGTTTCAAATTAAAGAGTAATTGTTTTTTATTTTTATTTGTGCAGTGAGTATTCCAAGTTTGAAGCAGCAATTTTCGAAAAACTACCAAAAAACTCAGAAACCTACTCTGTAAAATCGCAGTTCCATAAACCGATTTTCTTCAAATTAGGAATTCTCGCTATGTTTCTAGTGTGTATTAATATTATCTAGGTAGTAAAAACCATAATTATTATAGTGTAATGGTACTTTAGAGGAAAGCATAACGCTACCGTTCCCCCCAGAACCCCGCAAAAAATCAATTTTCCCTGGAAAAAATTGTTTCAGATAAAAGTGATAGGCACTTATGTGGGTAGATTATTATTATTATTTAAGAAACTCTACACTATCCAAAGCCTCCCTGGGCCCATATAGCTACCCCAAAAAAATAACAACTACCGGGTCTGGAACAGAGGTCCAGGCCCGGGTTTTACCCAAGTTTTACCAAAATCCGAACAAATTGGACCAGGACTTTAAAAGGACATAGCTTATGATTTTCTATCGATATCCTATTCCGGCCAAAGATCCTAAACCTAGTCTCCTCACAGCCCAAACAATCCGTCATTAAATGCATGGGTGTTTCCTCCTTCGTCTCACAAACTCTACAAAACGGGTCAGGCATGAGTCACATTGTATAGAGATGTCTCCTTAAGCCACAATGCCCAGTGAGGAAGCCAACCAGTTGACTGAGAGAGGTCCGTGAAAGACACAGGACCCCCCCCACTCAAAGCTCGGTCCGGACCCCCAATGAGCATTTTAGACTGCCGACAACCCGCTGCACTCATCCATAAGGATGAGTGCTTTGGTCATCCATGTCTGGAAGCCTGACAGACATGTGCCAGAGATACACCAACAGCGGCTCGGGACCAATGAAAGGGAGAGAGGCTCCCAATTTGGCAAACCTATCCACCTCTTCATTCCCAAAAATTCCCACGTGAGCTGGTACCCAGACTAGAAGTACAGCCTTCAAAGAAGAAAGCTCTTCCAGTCTTTTAGAACATTCTAATACCAATCTGGAAGTGAAGACACATGAACTGAGCGCCTTCAACGCAGCTTGGCTGTCCGAGCAAACATCCTTTAAGTTAGTATTACGTATTCTCTCATCCAAAATACAACAAAGTATTGCAAATACCTCAGCCTGGAAAACGGTGGCCCACTCACCAAGAGGCACCACCAAAAGGTCTCCCGTCTCAAAATAGACAGCAGCCCCAGACTTACCATCCATTCTGGAACCGTCCGTGTAGCACCGGAGATAATTCTCAGGAATCACACCAGACGGGCCCAAGCTTAACCAATCTTCCCTAGAAGGTAAACTAACTCTGTAGGAGTGATCAAAAACAAAAGTCTTCAATAACCTATCAGAAGGGAAACCTGTAATGGGAACCCTTAAAAGCATCTCGCGATAAATGGTAGAATGACCATATGCTTACCCTGCCAAAAACCTGCCTGTTTAATTCTGTAACAGACTTTCATTGCCTGGTTTTTCACCTCCACAAAAAGAGGTGGAATTCCCAACAAAGTCTGCATAGATGCGGTCGATGTGTGGATAGCATATGAAGTTTAAGTTGTTGTTTTGGAGAAAATCACGATAAGCGAAACTAAAAAAAAAAATCATTTAATAAAGTCACATTTCTGGTTGATGAATTTTGTTCGAAACTTTCGCTCCTGTCTGATGCGGTGGTAGGTTACTAAACGAAATATCAAGTTTGAGTTTCCAATGATTTTTTTTTGTTGAGATAACACACATACAGATCATTCGCAAAAAAACAACATTTTTTTTCGTATCGAAGGATCTCAAAACATGTATTTCTGGTGAATACTCAATTTTGTTTAATTTAACATAATCGTAGTACTTGCTCTTACTAGCGTAGTAAGAGAGAGTAATACTAGGGTAGTAAGAGAGAGTAATACTAGAGTAGTAAGAGAGAGTAATACTAGGGTAGTAAGAGAAAGTAATACTATTCAGTAAAGTCACTCTTTCAGTCAATTGATTTACTTCAATCGCTTTAGTTTACAATATACTGAAATTGACTCTCGGAAGTCTAACCTTCACCATTCTCCGAAAATACCAGCATTCAGGTTTTAGATTTTAGATTATAGATTTTTTTCGTAAATGTTTCAGTAATAAAAGTGATAGACTTGAAAGTGTGAAGTGTGTGTGTGTGTGTATGTATGTGTGTGTATATGTGGACAAAATATCTCAAACACGAGAATTCGCCGAACCTTAAACTCCTCTAAGTCAAAATCACCACATCTGACACGAAAGTTTCGGGCAGTACGAATTTTATGGTAATTTTTTTTTCCAGTTATTGGCGATTTTCTTGAAAACGGTTCCAACGATTTTCTTTAAACTTTGTATACTATCTGCATAATATAAATGCTTATCCAGATTTGGCACATAATGAGCACTGGTTTTATGATGGGGAAAAAGGATAAAGGTGGTAAATAAATATTTTTTTTTTTTTTGTGTTAATTTAAGGCACGTCAACATCTATAGTCATTGGCGCCCGGAGCCTTCTCAGTCCATTGCCGGCCTCCGGACAGTATTCTTTCGTTACAGACAACACTGTCCATCACCTGACAGTGAGCTGTAGAGGCTCCTAGGAAGAAAAAAATCTAAGGGAAGCACAGCTGGACTAGAACCCGGGACCTCCGCGTCCAAGTCCAGTACGCTAACCACTCACCTATTCCCATAAATAAATATAAGTATTCGAGAATGGGCCTTTGCAACTAAGTTTGGAATAAATTATACATTTAATAATTTATTTAAAAATAATTGTGTGCCAGTCTCGAATAAACTAGAGGTTTTTAATGCAGTTTCCATAGCAGTTACCTGTTACGCGGCGCAGGTATGCTCATGCGCTTTGAGCAATTTGAGAGAAGTTATACACATTTTTTATAAAGTGAATATTTACCTTTCCCAGAAACACTCCTGATTATATCATATACTTGGAAACAGGTGCTTACCCTATATTTATATATACGTATTCTCTACATCATAATTATATTACAAAAATTTTGTCATCACCATTTACAAGACTGACGAAAATACTAGCACAGGAAGTAACATCTAGAAAACCTTTTTTGGTCCAATTCATTTGAAAATACATGCACAAAGTATAATTGTGAAAATGTGGGATTTGCTGATGGTTCTGTTGTCAGAATATTAAGAGGCCATTAAAACTGGATTTAAAGAAACGTACATAAAAGTCAATCAATTTGTCTATCATAGTTTATATAAGGAATTAGAATTTGAAGTGGGAAGTAAATATTATAGCAGATAGTAATAGTTTATTGTTAATCAGCAGGTAATACTTTTAAAGTAAGGGTATAGGTATTAGATTTAATTTTAGAGATGGCCGATCTGAGGATCAGTATTTGTGTTCATTGTGTAATTTGGCAGAACCCGAAAATGTGTTTTATTAAGTTGCGATCTGTCCAATTTTGGCCGAATTCAGAGTGAAGAGTTTCGGCAAACGTAGATTACAAAAATCAGAGTTTATAGATTATTTAAATGGAAAGAATTAAGTCAAATTAAATCAGTTTTGTATATTCGCTGCTGTACATAGCAGGTCATTCATAAAATATTTTAATTATTAACTTATATAGAGGTGCAGTTTAGTTACTAGTATTATATCAATTAAAAGTTCTGTTTTTGTTTTTTTAGTCTTAAATATTTTTTTAGTAAGTAGGTAACATATTTTTTTTTAATTTAAGGCGCGTCAACATCTATGGTCATTGGCGCTCGGAGCCTTCTCAGTGCATTGCCCGCCTCCGGACAGTGTTCTCTCATTACAGACAACATTGTCCATCACCTCTGCCACGGGGTGGCCTTGCATTACAGCCCCTCCATGGTGGTGACATTCTTCTTTTGTAAAACGACTCTGTGCTTGCACGGAGGGGGGACTGGTATATCCGAAAGGATAGGCAACGGTCTTTAAAGAACCCCGTGTACCGGTGATGGGAAAGGGTGTAGGGGGAAGAATGTCCATCATCGGACAGTGAGCTGTAGAGGCTCTTAGGAAGAAAAAAATCTTAGGGTAGCATAGGTGGACTCGAACCCAGGTCCTCCGCGTGGGAGTCCAAGACGCTAACCACTTAGCTATTCGTTGTGGTGGTTGGTTCCGCAGAGCTGGAAAGCATCAGAGACATTTTCCGTGGTAGCCTGCTTCATTTTGTGGTCATCGACCGGTTTCGGGCGTTCGCCCATCTTCAGGATGCGTTTTTTAGACAGTGTGACAACACAGACTCGCACAGAGCTAACTTAGTTTCACACTAACTCCTAACTAAGTTAGTGTGAAACTAAGTTAGCTCTGTGCGAGTCTGTGTTGTCACACAGTCTAAAAAACGCATCCTGAAGATGGGCGAACGCCCGAAACCGGTCGATGACCACAAAATGAAGCAGGCTACCACGGAAAATGTCTCTGACACTTAGCTATTCCCTTGCCGTAATATTTACAGTGTTTATTTATATTTTATAAATATAAATACTTAATGGGTTATTAATATTATACTTGGGAGCAGATTGATTTATTTATATAGAACAATTCTGCAAACGGAATCGGGTCCCTGTTTTATGTTTTACATATTGTTGTGTGCATGTATAAGTTTTATTTATTGAATAAACACCCTATTATTATTATTATTATTATTAAAAACTGTGACTTCCACAACTGCGACTTTGGAGAGTATTGGTTTTTCAATTTTTTTTTTTTTTTTTAAATTTTTTCGAAAAGAACTATAAAGATTTTCTTTGTAAACTTGGAATGTTAACTACTTAGTTATAAAATTATCGTATGTGAAACATGTGACAGGAAAAATTGATTTTTAGGTGCTGTTAAATTATATATTATAATCATTGTACTACCTCCCTGGGTAGATACTTGCTCCCCCCACCACCTCTATATTTATGTTAAGACAAATGAATAATATTTTTAGTTTAAAAAAAAAATCTTCATTCTATATATAATTGAATTAACAAAAAAAAGAGATAGTCGTGTGAGTGTTTCACACCAGATTTTTTTATTTATTTTCTCTTAGTAGCTAGTGAGTGGAAGTCAAATTTGGATCGTGTTAAATTTTTTGAAAATTGAGTTTTTACTGGAAATACATTATTAGTTGAGGTTCCTTTGAATTTGGAAAAATTAAACAAAGACTTGCAGCAAGCTTAAACTTAATATTCCGTCCTTTTTAATTGCTACCACAGCCAGGAATTGACACAAAGGTTGTTGGCAAAAATCCATCAACCGGAACTGCGCTTTACTGAATGTTTTTTACTTTCTCTTACTCCTAGTAAGAGGAAGTATTGTAATCGTGTCAAATTTTCGATATCGAGTTTTCACCGGAAATATCCGTTTTGAGGTCCCCTGAGTCTAAAAAAGTGGTTTTTAGCGAATGGTGTGTGTGTGTGTGTTGTGTGTGTATGTATGTGAACAGCATAGCTCAAAAACGAAAAATCGTAGAAAGTTCAAACTTGATATTACGTTTAGGTATCACCATGGGATCTGACGGTGCGTTATGTGTCAATATTCCTCAACCGGAAGTACCACTTTACTAGTTGTTTTTTTTACGTTTTTGCAATTTCCTCAAAAATGGCTCCGAAGATTTTCTTTAAACTTGTTATATCAACTACACATACAAAGAGCTACAACTTTTATTTGAAACATTTCTCCAGGAAAATTCATTTAAGGGCACTTCTGGGGGAGGGGTGGGGTTAGGTTTTCATCTTAACTGCTGTTTCAGTATATTAGACAATTCTGTCATCTAAATAATGTTAATTAGAATTAAATATGTTGTTGAAATTCCGAGTTTGAAAAAAAATAGATAACCGGAAGTGCGTTTTTACTGAAATATAATTTTCAGTTTTCTGGTATTTTCTCGAAAATGGCTCCAACGATTTTCTTTAAACCAGAGTTGTTAACTATACATATAAAGAGCTACAACTTTTATTTGAAACTTTTCCCCTGATAAATTCATTTAAGGGGACTTTTGGGGGAGGGGGGTTATGTTTTTCTTTAAAATGCTATCACAGTTGATTATACAATTCTGTCATCCAAATTGAAGTAACTAGAAATTAATATATGACCCAAATTCCGAGTTTCAAGGAAATTAGTAAACCGGACAGTTTTACTGGACAGTGTTTTCACTTTTCGACGAATTTCATTAAATTTGGTACACTAACTATAAAAATTTGTTAATTATAATTTTTTGAGAACAGGTGTAAAAGAGAAAGTTGTGTGAGTGTTTCACACCAGATTTTTTTTTTCAATTTTCTCGAACGCAGCTCTAAAGTTTTTCTTTATAATATTTACCTACACGATTTCCGAAATTGGTATTAGAAGGATTTCAGGGTGTCTATCAATTAAATTTAAATTTAAACTACACAAGGTTTGTTGGTTTTGACAGAGAACACTCCACACAAGTCACTTCAGATATGCATTGTATATATTGCAAAAAGATAATTTGTTAATTAAATTGTATTAATTTGAAGTAAGTGAAAGTAATGTGAATATTTCACATCAGATTTTATATATATATATATATCTTGTTAAAGTTAAGTATCAGTCAAGCCGAAAACAGATTAAGACGATTGCTAACAAGTTCGTGACAGACAATAGTAACTAGACGCGCCTTAAAGTCCCCTTTTCTTTAAAACAAAAAAATAAAAATAGAAAATAAATAACAAAAAAATAGTTACGGGTGTAAACGTGTAAAGATGCTTTAGGAGTGGTGTCGGTAATTAGGCTTTGAGGCTCCAGGTTAGTTGAAGTAAGAACGCAAGAGGCTTCTTCATAGTTGTAAGGGGATATGTGCGTGTATGTGTGTGTGTGTGTGTGTATTTTATAGAGAGAGAAAGGAAAATGTAGGAGGAGCTTAAAAGCTAAGAAAGAAAGAAATAAAAAATAAAAAAAAAAAATAAACAAAAACAAATACTAAAAGATGAGGTAGAAGACAATGTATATAAGGTGGTGAGTAGAAGTTAAGATTTATGATTTGTTTGCTTAACATGTGGTCTTGAGACAGGCTTGATAAAATAATTAGGCCCTCCCAGTGTGGCCCTCTGGCCAAGCCATTATGCACCTCGGCTACCCTATCATTTTACCCTCCTTCCATGTTAACCAGCCCAGACCAACAATATAATTATCTTTTCGGTTTGTATTTTGCCCAGCCTCATCTATCTATCTCGCTTGCACACTCACACTGCTAAATACACTAGTATACTTATACTCTAAGCTCGTTTTCACACAGACATACACACACAACAAAAAAAAAAAACAAACACACACACATACATATATACATAGACAGAGTTCAGATCGTTCTCGTATCTGTACATTGTCGCCACCCACGGGGCCTATTAATTCGTGCTTTGGATGAAGCATATCCACCACACTTCATCTTAAAAAATAAAAACTAATATTCTTTATCTCTATCCTTCATTCTTTTTTTATAGAATTTCTAGCCACCACTGTTCTATCATATAGCGTCTCTAACTTGCTGCTCCTCTAGTGTCCACACATTTTAAAGACCGGTTCCCAGCTGCCTGCGTCAACTACTACTGCGTATCCCGTCGTAATGTCTCTTTGTCTTTGTAACATTACCTAAGCTTATCCTACCCAATTGTAACTATATACACACTCATCAGAGTTTAAAACATTACTAAATACTTTTAACAGAAATGATTTATAGATTTGAACCAGTAACTTTACAATGGCATATTTAATACCCTTGTCTTTTCTATTAAACACTTTTATTTATTATACATTGTAAACACGTTACTCTAATATTTTCTCTTTTTTTTTTTTCTTTTTTTTACTTTCTTTAAGGAAGTATTCTAGTCTTGTCAAATTTTCGACATCCTGTTTCCTCGGGAAAAGCACGTTTTATCATCATCTCCTGAGCTCAAAAACGAAAAATCGTAGAAAGTTCAAACTTGATATTCCGTTTAGGTATCACCATGGAAACCTACAGTAAGTTATCTGTCAAAATTCCCTCAACCGGAAGTGCCACTTTACTAAATTTTTGTTTTGTTTTGTATTACAGTTTTTTTGTACTTTTCACAAAAACAGTTGTAACGATTTTCTTTAAACTTTATATATCAACTAGACATACAGAGAGCTACAACTTTTATTATTCAAGGAAAATTCATTTAATGCTAATATTGGGGGGAGTGGTGGAGTTAAGTTTTCGTCTAAAGTGCTATTTCTATTTATTACACAATTCTGTCATCTAATTAATATTAATGAGAATTAAATATGTTTATTGAAATTCCGTGTTTGAAGTAAATCGGATAACGAGAAATTAGTTAGTTTTTATTGAAAAGTATTTTCCATTTTTCTCTAGAACAGCTCCAATGTTTTTCTTTAAACTTAGAATATGAACTACACATATAAAGGGCTACAACTTTTATTTGAAACATTTCTTCGACTAAAGTCATTTAAGGGGCTTTTGTGCTATCTTAGTTGATTATACAATTCTACCATCTAAAAAAATTAATTAGAAATAAATAGATTACCAACATTCCAGAGTTTCAAAAAAAAAAAAAAAAATTAGTAAACCGGAAGTGTGTTTTTTACGGAACAATTTGTTTCAGTTTTTGCGATTATCTCCATACAAACACCGAAGAATTTCATTAAATTTGCCAAACTGACTATAAAACTTTGTCAGTTACAATTTTGTAAACTACAGTAAGGGCAAGTCGTGTGAGCGTTTCAAACCACCTTTTTTTTTTACTGCTCTTTGAGGAAGTGTTTTGTCAAATTTGCGATATCAAGTTTTCACCGGAAATACACGTTTTGAAGTCCCCTGAGTAAAAAAAAAAGTGGTTTACAGAAAATGGCTCAAAAACGAAACATCGGAGAAAGTTCAAACTTGATATCCGTTTAGGTATCACCATAGGATCAGCATAGTATCAGTCAAAAGTCGACAACCAAAAGTACCACTTTACTGTTTGGATTTTTTTATTATTTTTTGCGATTTTCTGGAAAATGACTTCAGTGATTTTTCTTTAAACCTAGTATTTCAACAACACATATTAAGAGCTACAATTTTTATTTGCAACATTTTTCTAGAAAAATTCATTTAAGGGCACTTTCGGGGTAGGGGTGGGGTTTTTTATTTTCCACTAAAGTGCTATTTCAATATTCATTGTATAATTGTATCATCTAAATACAATTAAATATGTTGTCAAAATTGTGAGTTTAAAGAAAATCGGATAGCTGAAATTGCGTTATTACAGAAAAGTAAAAATCTACGATGTTATCCATAAAAATCAGAGACATTTTCCGTGGTAGCCTGCTTCATTTTGTGGTCATCGACAGGTTTCGGGCGTTCGCCCATCTTCAGGATACGTTTTTTAGACACTGTGACAACACAGACTTGCACAGAGCAAATTCAGTTTACACAAACATTCGATGGATTTCATTAAATTCTTATTGCAAGCCCACCAAAGGCACTTTGTTTCGTAACATCACATTAGTCCGTACATCATCTCTTAAAGTGCCCTAGACAGACATATAGACATATATTGCAGTTTATATTAGCTCTAACGACTGAAATTCGCAGCAGCTGCATTAAAAACCTAGCCAACGGTCTTTCTTAACCACTGTCATAAATGACAAGTTGTTCTTCTGCATCTACCTGGGTCTCACTTGTATAATTTTCTTGCATTACTACAGACATTATCTCTCCCAGATGTCGAATAACATATAGTTATCTTTTTCATTCTCTCTCTTTTTTACACACCACACACAGACTGTTTTTGCTAAAAATATTTTCAATTTCTCTTACTGCTCAATTCAATTCAATCAATTGTCAATTTTTGAAGTATGAGTTTATAAGAGAGAGAGAGTATTAAAAATAAACGGCGAAAGGATAAATTAAGCCAGCATTTTTAAATACCTGGGAGGCATCTTAATGAATATGATTATATAAAAAAAGTTAATAAATGAACGGATAGGTACAGCGAGCAATTATTTAACTCCGTTAGGATTGGCTTTTTACTTTCTCTTACTCAAATTTATATAATGTATATCAACAATTTTTTTTAAATTGCAACTTTGACAATGTTTATTTAAGCTGGCCATGAAAAAACATGTGAAACTAATCACCACAAAACCATTCAAACATCTATTTCTTTTTTTAACAATATTATAAATAAAATTGTTGTTTCTATTTATGCAACAAGAATTCCAAGTTTCAAGGAAGTTGTGACGGTTTTTGAGAAAATTAAAAAAAAAAACAACTCAGAAATCAATTCTGTAAAGTCGCATTTTCAGTTAGTTCAGTGAAGTTTTTTCTTCAAATTTGAAATTCCATCACTGCCACTGTCATAAATTAATTTCATTATAATAGATGTGAGAACTAGTGAGACTGGATTTTAGAGAAATAAACTAGATAATATGGTGAACACTTTATAATGAAAAGAATACATTAACTGCAAAGACTTTACAGTAAAGTAGAAGTTAGGTAGCGAGAGAAATATAAAAAGACAGACTGGCTGAGTAATGAGAAGGTAGATAGGTTGCTGACTTGTACTTTTGTAAACTGTCGTAAAATTATACTTAACCGTACTACTGTCGCTCTATTTACATAAATCGAAATCTCCCTTCCCTAGTCTGGCCTAGGTAGGGAGTAACTGACTTTTGATTCACTAAATGTTTTACTTCTCCTCTCTTTCGGATCCTATGAATCTCTAATGATTCGGTTCCCATTACATGATGCTGGTGGGTAAAACGCACAAACATTTTATTAAAATAGTATATTAAAATAGGAAAACATTACCCAATTGTTCTCACAGAACCCCACGCACACTCACACAAAAAAATTAATTTTTCTGAGAAAAATATTTCAAATAAAAGTGACAGGCATTAATGTGTGTCAACAATATACGAAGTTTTAAAGAAAATCATTGAAACCGTTTTCAAAAAAATTGTACAATAATTGGTATAATAGGTTTTTCCGGTTGATGGATTTTGACCAAAATTATCGTGTCAGATGCGGTGGGAATAGTAACTAAACGGGAGTAACAAGTTTGAACTTGCTGCGATTTTAAGAAAAGTAATAGACATTAAAAAAAATAAAATAAATACTATTTACATACTGTGATGATACCTAGAATGCTACTTAATGAATTATCTGATAAAGGGCGACAAATTATTATGCATTGTATTGCACAGGTTGCACAAACCGTTATTCCAGACCACTTGTTAGGTTTCCGCACAAATGAAACATTGAATATATAGAAAAATATTCTATTTCTTGTCATATTCTTTTTATTTTCTTTATTGATAATTAAATAAATTATAATATTGTTAAAATTCTCTTTATTAATAATAATAGTGATTTTCTAAATTTTACTCGTAATTTTGGCCATCTATTTATTTCTAATTAATTTTGTTTGGATGATAGAATAATTGTATTATCAACTATGATAGCACTTTAGAGAAAAACATAACCCCACCCCTCCCCTAAAACTGTCCTTAAATGAATTTTCCCAGAGAAATGTAACGATAAAAGTTGTAGATTTTTGTATGTTTAGTTTATATAAGAAGTTTCAAGGAAATCGACGGAGACATTTTTTAAGAAAATCGCGAAAAAGTGAAAAAAAAAATCATTCAGTCATCTTTCAGTCATCCGATTTTTTCAAACTCGGAATTTCAACAACATGTTTAATTCTAGTTAATATTATTTAGATGATGGAATTGTCTAATAAACTGAAATAGCGCTTTATAGGAAAAGCTAACCCCACCCCTCTCTCATGACTGCCCTTAAATGAATTTTTCCGTAGAAATTTTTCAAATGAAAGTTGTAGCTCTTTGTATGTGTACTTGATATAACAAGTTTCAAGAAAATCGTTGGAGCCATTTTTGAGAACATGTCAAAAAAGTAAAAACAAAAAAAAAAACTAGTAAAGTGGTACTTTCGGTTGTGGAATTTTGACAGATAACGTACTGTCAGATACCATGGTGATACCTAAACGGAATATCAAGTTTGAACTTTCTATGGTTTTTCATTTTTGAGCTGTGCTGTTCACATACTCACTTTTTTAAAGTCAGGGGACCTCAAAACGGATATTTCCGATGAAAACTCGATATTGAAAATTTGAGACGATTGCAATATTTTTTCTTACTTGGGAGTAAGAGAAAGTAAAAAGTGTACACGGCCCAGACTCTTGCAAAGTACACCAGGCAAAAAAAAAAATAAATATTCCAAACGGTCCCCAACTTAATTTTTTCAAGGATACCAAATATGTGAACAATTATTCTTTTTTTTAAGCTGTAGCAATGAGAGATTTCGAAACCTACTTTCTATTATTTCAAATTAGTCCATAAATATTTTTAACAAATTATTAAAGTACGAGTACAATATTACTTTCTCTTAATCATAGTAATAGGAAGTTTTATTCTAATCGTATCAAATTGTCGATATCGAGTTTTCATCAGAAATATCCGTTTTGAGGTCCACTGAGCCCCAAAAAATTGCATAGGCACTAATGGTAAATGTTTACCAAGCAGCATAGCTCAAAAATAAAAAAATCTTAGAAAGTTCAAACTTGATATTCCATTTAGGTATCACCATGGGATCTGGCATTACGTTATCTGCCAAAATTCCTCAACCGGAAGTACCACTTTACTGAAATTTTTTTTTTTTACTTTTTTCGATTTTCTCAAAAATGACTCTAACGATTTTCTTGAAACTTGGTACTTCAATTACACACACAAAGAGCTACAACGTTTATTTGCAACATTTCTCTGGGAAAATGCATTCATTGGACACTTGGGGTTAGATATTCCTCTAAAGTGCTATTTTAGTTTATTACACAATTCTATCATCTAAATAATATTAATTTAGAATTAAATATATTGTTGAAATTCCGAGTTTGAATAAAAATCGTATGACCGGAATTGCGTTTTTTGTACAGTTTTTTTCAGTTTTTGCAATATTCTCCATCGACGAATTTAATTAAATTTGACATACTAACTATAAAATTTGTCAATCAAAAGTTTGAAAACTGAAGAGAAAGTTGTGTGAGTGTTTCACACCAGATTTTTTTTTTTCACGAAAAATTGTTATTGAACGAGAAAATACCGTCCTATGTTCGCTGATGTATTCAGTTCTGAATGTAGAGAAATTCTCTGTCTTCTGGTGGCTGTTATTCCCACATTGTTTTTGAGTTTATAGTCAAATAAGACGAAAACATATTTTATGGATGAATTTCAATTAATGAATAATTTGAATGGATTAACCCTCAACCCAGTTTAGTGAATTGTACTAACTTAGATGCCAGTGCTATTGGATGGGTAATTGTTTCCTTTTATGTTTGCGTTTTAAAGTGAATTTTATTTTTATCTTATTTAGTAGTTAGGTTTATGAAATCATGTTTATGTTTATGTTGTAACAGTGTAATTAATGTATGTTCTTGAAATTCCTCTTAGATTATTTTATTTTTTTTATAGAAGTGTGTAAAGTAGAGAGAACGAGGGGTTGTCTGAGGGAGACGGTCTCAGGACCATGAGTAATTGTCTGTCACTGTAATCTTGTACATCATAAAGACCCTTTATTATTATTATTATTATTATTATTAATTTGAATTATTGAACAGGTGGAATTTCCGAATATAGGCTGATGAAAATCCAGATATAACATATCGGACACCCAGCCAGACAATAATTTTGATAAATATGTGTTGTGACCTAATAGGGGATCAACTTGTAGGTTCGTATTTTTACAACGAAACATTGAACGCAGACAAAGTATCTTCATTTTTATTTTATTTTATTTTTTTTTCTTTTAATATCACTTTTTTATTTTACCAAAAAAAAGTTTTACAAAATGAGTCAAAGATAATACAAGTAATGTACGGCATGGAAAAAAATTCCGTCTGCCGGAGGTCGATTCATAGAATAGAAATATACACACACAAGAACAAAAAGAAAAAATAAACATGAAAAATAATTCGAAAAAGAAACAAAAATAAAGTTTTACTTATATGATTTGTAACTCAAAGTAAACAATCAAAATCTTATAAAATATGAAATCACAAACATTCAAAAATTGAATTCCATTACTAAATGGTATCGATAGTGCCAGGCATGTCGAGCGTATTTGATTAAAGGACGAAAATTATTTTCTAACTGTTCAATAAACTGACTTTTAGTTAAAGTTGCAGAAGCCACATGTAGATGACGGATCTCAGAGAGGATGGTGCATTCCGCCAGAAAATGAACAATGTCCTCCCTAACACGGGCATTACATAAGGAACACATTGCATTTCCCTTATAATAACTGGTGCACCATTCAAATACAATAAATCACCTCTGATCTTAAATAGCCATCTTAACTCAACCAAAGTCAATCCCTGAGCTTTATCATTAATGAAATCAAACATGTCAAAGTTACGATCTAATTGTTTATACAGTAGGAATCGTGAGCTGGAACTAACTTGTTCACAAAGCTCTTCTCTAAATTTAGTTCGTAATTTTTCTAATATAACGTTAAACAGCCTTGGCCAATCATCTACATTGTTTAAAGAAAAAAGCGAATCACATGAGAGTTCAGCAGACAATGCATTCCAGTTCTTAAGCCATATTGCACCGCGACCAACAACTTCAAGGGCGACTATTTTAGGAAGGCGGTAATCAGGAAGTTTAAAAAGTCTCAAGATATAATCAAAATGAATTTTCAGAGTAAACAGAAACAGCTGATCTACGTTTGTCTCCAAATACAACATATAATTAGGAGTTGATTTAGGAAGGGCAAATAATTTTCTAATAAAAAACCGCAAGGCTTTTTCAAGTTGCTCAAATTTCTCATAACCCCAGATTTGAGAGGCATAACAAAGAATTGAACGACAGATTGCATTGAACATTTTAAATTTTGCAGGAAGAGGAATTACATCTGAGTAATAAAATCTTGCCATATACTATTCAGAGCAAGTTTTGTTATGGATACACAAAGTATCTTCATTTCTTAAGTGATGTTTCTCCCAAATCTGCTTGAAAAATGTCCCTCTGGCATACCGGCTGCAAATGATGTACTTTCAGGAACATGGTTATCCATCACATATAATACAAGGATAATAAGGCACTTATCGGAGTAAATGGATTTACATGCACGGTCCTGGGGATTATTTCTTTTAAAGAATCTTAGAAAATAAAGTTTATGGTAACTTAAACCCTGTACTTTACTGTACAAGAGAACCTAAGGAAATAAATTCTGAAGCCTACGAAGAAATCCATCCTGAATGCAATCAAAGCAAACTGGACAAAAAAAAGTACATATTTGTGCTTATTTTAATGATGGGCACCTAATTTTTGAACAACCAATATGAATATCTCTGGTATTTTATCTGTTGGTTTCCAACAACCAACAAGTGAGAGTGTAACAGAAACATTACGTTGAAATGAACTCTCTACACGAACTTGGTGAATTTGCTCTGACGATGGATTAAAAATCCGAAACTGATCAGGAACAAAACGAATATGCATGTTACGACGGATAAAATACCAGATGTTATCCAGCATTGCGCACCCACCCACATATTCAATAATATGAATATATATTTGCCTTATTTGTTTAAAAACTCGAAAAATCAATGTGAAATAATGGCACAACCGAAAGGCAGAGAGAGAATTTCACTAAATTCAAAATGTAAGATATCAACGAACATTCAACGGATTTATAAATAAATATTAAAATTACTTTAAGCATTTGTCAACAAAAACTCTATTTTAGATTAGTAATGATTATTTTCTATTATATTGGAAGACATTGCGTGCCCATGATAAATCGTGTCGCAGGACGTATACGGTCCATGGGCCTGTATTAGATCGTATAAAATTCAGAGAAAGGCAATATATATCTTTGTAATCCTATTTAAGATCATTTTTAACATAGATTTCTTATGATGCACTTGAAAAAATTAGTAAAGAAGGAACAGTAGTTGATAAATAATTATACATTATTGATAATATTTTTTGTTTTGTTTTTGTTTTTTAAAGAGACATATAGAGGAAAGGTGTAATTATCAGCTATTAAAATGTCCAGTATTAATAAGGGTATCCTGTATTAAGACGTCCGTTATTATAAAGTTGGAGAAAAAAAGGGGGTGGGGGAACTAGTTTTGTTCAGGGAGAAACCCTATTTTGGTTGTATTGGGACTCATTTCGCTTATAATTGATACATTCCTTTCCAGAACAGATGTAAACTTAAAAAAAATAAAGTTTAATTCTGTTTTTTTTTTTTTATAACTATCAAGTGTGCTAACACACTGCACGCTTAAAAGAAAAAAATGAACATACAATTTAAAAAAATTGATGAGGGTCTATCACATGACTTATTTCTAAAAATATAAATCCATCTTTAACACGCTCAAATTGAGACCTACTACAATAATTGTATAAACTGTTAAATAATAAAATTATTTTTTCGATAATTATATAATTATGATTAATTTTTTTTATTTATTTTTTATTTTTCACTTGTTAGAAGTGGAAGTTGAATATTGTTCTTTTGAGGATTTGTGGCAGTAAAAACGTCACCATGTTTACTTTCTCTTACACTCTTTCTGACTAAAGTTACTAAAGCGGCTTCCCTGGATAGTGAGCTCCGTGTATGCGGTTTACAAACTGTTCAACTGCGTTTCCCGGAGAATACATGGTTGCATATATACACAGATGGTTCCTCAAACACCGGGGCAGGATGCTACTTGGTCTTTTCCAGGGAAGTGTGCCAGTTGGCGTTCCACTATGTAACTTTGACGGTGAGGTAGCTGCAATTGAAGTGGCGGCATTAGTACTGGCCAGCATATCTCCTTGTCAAGCCGTCTTTTTTGTGGATTCGCAGGCAATTATTGTCGTCTGCGGAAACGCCCCAACCCGTGTGCCCGCGCTTACTCGCTGCAGAGGTTTATTCTCACACCTAAACCATAAAGGTTTCAACGTGAAGATGTAGTGGGTACCCAGTCACGTCAGGCTAGAAGGGAATGACAAAGGGCGAATCGAGTCGGGCGATAAGGCGCAGCAGCGTCGAACGATAAAGGGCCCTTGTGGAAGGATAGAAATGGCAGCAGCTGGCAGAAAGAGCTCTTCCCCGCAACATGCCTCAGGATGTAAGAGTTGCAGCGTTTTGTTTGGTGACCGGCTACGACTATCTGCAAGCTCACTTATATAGGATTGGCGTGGTTGAGAATGACCAATGTCCAATATGCCATGAAGCGAAAATGGATGCAGAACACCTGGAAGTTTGTTCAGCCTTAAAGGATGTTCGCGACTCCGCCTTACCAGTGTGGTTCGGCATTACAGCAGCGTGCGCTAGTATATTGAGCAGCACGACACCGTATGACAACGCTGCCACCGTGGACGTTAGATGAAAAAAAAAAAAAAAACTTTCTCTTAAACTTAGTAAGTGGAAGTATTGTAATCGTGTCTTAAATTTTCGATATCCATTTCGAGGTCCCCTGATTCCAAAAAAAGTGGTTTTTAGCAATTGGTCCGCGCGCGTGCGTGTGTGTGTGTATGTAGGGCAGTATATCTCAAAAACGAAAAATCATAGAATGTTCAAAACTTAATATTTCGTTAAAATGCTACCAGGAGATCTAAATTTAAGCTTTTCGTAGAAAATCTTTCAACCGGAAGTGCCACTTTACTGAATAGTTTTTTCGTGATTTTTCTCAAAAACAGGTCCAACGATTTTCTTTAAAAAATATATATATATGTATATCAACTATACAAACAAAGAGCTACACCTTCTATTTGAAACGTTTCTTCGAGAAAATTCATTTAACGGGGCTTTTTGGTGGAGAGGTGGGGTTAGGTTTTCCTCTAAAGGCTATTCCAGTTAACTACACAATTTTAACATCTAAATAATAATTATTAGAATTAAATATGTTGATGAGAAATTGTGAGTTTGAAGAAAATCGGATTACCAGAAATATGTTTTTACTGCATAGTGTTTTTTTCGTTTAAACTCGGAATGTGAAGTACACATATACAGTGTTACAACTTTTATTTGAAACATTTCTCCTAGTAAAGTCATTTTTAAGGGAGCTTTTGGTGGAGAGGTGGGTTGGTTATTTTTTTCCTCATAGTTATACATAATTCTCTACTATAAACAAAAATTAATTATAGGGTTGGTGCAAAAATAATGCAGGTTTTTATATGCCAAAAAAAAAATTATTATAATTTGTATAAAACTAAGATTATTTATTCAAAATATGTTCCATCATTATCAACACATAGTTGCCAACGTGTCAGAAGCATTTTTATTCCAGTTTCTAAAAAATCTTTATTTAAACTCTCAATAAACTCGCGGAAGGCATTTTCGGTTTCACTTCGGTCCCTAAAATTTTTTCCTCTTAAGAAGTTGTCCAAATGTCTAAATAAGTGGAAGTCCGTCGGCGAGAGATCGGGGGAGTATGGAGGGTGCGAAAGTGTTTCATATTTCAATTCCTGAAGTTTCCTGAGAGTTGGCATTGCGATATGTGGCCTGGCGTTATCGTGAAGAAGAATTGGTCCTTTCCGATTCACCAATGCTGGACAAAGATTTTGCAATTTCCTATGCATTTTGTCAATTTCTTGACAATATGTTTCAGCCGTGATTGTTTCGCCAGTATTTAGGAAGCTGTAATGAATAACACCTGCAGTAGACCACCACACTGTCACCATTACTTTTTTCGGGTGCAGGCTTGGTTTCGCGAAATGTTTTGGTGCTTCATCCTTGTCCAGCCACTGGCCTGACCGTCTCCTGTTGTCGTATTGGATCCATTTTTCATCACATGTCACGATTCGATTAAGAAATGGTTCATTTTGGTAGCGCAACAGAAGAGAATTGCAAATTTCAAAACGCCGATGTTTTTGGCTCTGGGTCAATTCGTGAGGTACCCACGTGTCGAGCTTTTTAACTTTACCAATTTGTTCGAGATGGCGAACGACTGTTGAGTGGTCAACACTAACTTCTCTCGCAAAGTCCTGAGTGGTTTTGCGAGGGTTATCTTCCACCAATGCCCTAAGATGGTCGTGATCAACAACAGAGGGCCTACCGCGACCTTCCTTGTCTTCGAGATCAAAATCTCCAACACGAAATTTTTGGAACCATCGCTGCACTGTACATTCACTGATGCTTCCTTCACCCCAAACAACATTGATGTTACGCGCAGTTTGAGCCGCACTTCGACCAAGTTTGAACTCGTAAAAATAAATTTGACGAAAATCTTGTTTTGACATGGTGAATATCGGAGGTCTTAACTCATACAAAATGGAACACAAACTAAACTGATACATTGTTTATAATCCATTACTTAGACTGGAGGATTATCTTTGTTTACTTGGCAAACAGAAGTAAACAAAAGATGAAAGTTCAAAAACCTGCATTATTTTTGCACCAACCCAATAGTATACGGGAAATGTGTTATTAGTGAACAGTTTTTTTCAATTTTTCACGATTTTCTCCATAAAAACAAATACACTATAAAATATATCAATCGCAAGGGCAACTTTATTTCGTATACTATCTACACACATAAATACCTATCACTTTTATTCGGAACATTTTCCTGGGAAAAGGGATTTTTGGGGGGTTCTAGAGGGGGGGAACAGTAGCGTCATGCTTACCTCTAAAGTACCACTTCAGTATAATATATAGTTTTACCACCTACATAATTGTTTGTTTTTTCGAAAAAGGTTGCAACGAATTTTGTTGAACTTGCAATGTTCACGGCACAGAAACTTTCACTTTTATTTTGAAACATTTTTAAACATTGTAAACTTTGCAATTTTCAAAGAAAATATCTTAATTAAATTTTATTACTTTGGAGTAAGACGAAAGTCGTGTTAGTATTTCACATACAAAATGGGTTTTTTTTTCGTTATAAGAATCCATGGAGTTCTCAGTTTATTCATTGTTCCATTAATACTGGAATTGTTTATTAGAAATATTACTTTCATGATTAACGAATGTTTAAATCTACTCCAGTTACTTAAAATTATAGGTTTTATGTATTATCAATGATTAAATAATTATAGTAAACATTTTTTTTTACGCACACTAACAACAAAAAAAAAAAATTTTTAATCGTGTTCCTGTTTAGATTATGGTAATATGAATGAATGATAAAAGAATAATAAATATAAAGCATAAAAAAAATAATAAATTAATGAAAAAACAAACAATATTTAGGTCTAAACAAGCTGGTGGGATCTAGTGGCTGAGCAACGTAGACAGATGTAAGGATCGCCTCTGGCAATACGGTCTTTCTGGGAGAACACTGTATAGCAGTTAAGCAAATTTGTGAGAATGGACTTGAGAGAGATAGTATGAGAAGAAAGAGAGGAGAGGCTACGTGGGATGGCGGGCGGGGCCGAGCTGGACTGGGGCTTCCCTAGGAGAATAACAGAGAGAGAGAGATTGACTATGTGTAAGAGACGGAGTGAGAAGTTACGAGCTTGCGCAGAGCTATTAAAGAAAGTATAATTAGGTAAGATACACAAGGTGGTCTCCTCTACAGCTGTGTCCACGAACACTCCTGCACTGTTAGTTACATACGTACGCGCAAAACATCTTCGTACCAACTAACACAACACTTAGCTTTTACTACTCCTCACCCATAATTACATGATTGATTCCTTGGTGCCGATTAACTGCGCCTTATCTATTAATGACCTAACGAGGTCTTCCCAAGGTATGGCGCCAGAGTAATTGAATCTATTCTTTATGTACCTAATTTACCAATCTCTTCATTTCTATTTCTTCTTGTGGATGTTTTATTTACAAAACTTTGATATTTATAAATTTTACCATACTCTTCAAATTTTCGAAATTGAGTATTTGTCTTGGGTATAAAAAAAAATTTGGTGAGACGATTTTCTCTTACTACTGTTAATAGAAATCATATGATCATCTATATATCTAAAATATATATATATATATTATTATAGGATCATGCGGGACATCCTGATACGAAATCTTAATAGAACTAACAAATATGAGTGTTAAAAAGGTACATTTTAGACAAATCATGCAGTATGAGTTTCAGAATGGTTGGAATGTGCCAAAATTAAAAAATATGCGAGATGTTCACGGAGGGGGTGATTCTCCTTCAAAAATTATCGTAAAATCGGTGGTTTCCAAAATTTTGGCAAGAAAATTTCTATTTGGAAGACCAACCTAGTCAGGCTAATGAGGTTGATGATATTATATCTTTTCAAGATATGATCACCGGAAAATCCTTGAATAACACGCAGGAGATCACTAGAAGGCTAAGCTATGACATATCAACAGCATTTCATCAGAAGAAAAAGTTGGCATGTGTTTCCAAGTTGGATTCTAGAGTGCCACACCTAAGCGAAGAAAACAAAATGTCTCAGGTCACAGGTTGCCGTACTCTACATTTTTTGTTCGCCGGTTTATGGGAGATGAAAATGGATTCAATAAATTATTTATCTGTAGGGAAGGACCAAACCCTAAGCTATCCAAAGCCCCACTGGGCCCATATAGCTACCCGAAGAAAAACAACAAACCGGATCTAGAACAAATATCCAGACCCTGGTCTAATCCATCCAAGATTCACCGCATTCCGAACAAATCGGACAATAACCTTAAGGGAAAATAGCCCAAGCTCTTCCACAGATATCCTGTTCCGACCATAGGTCTGAACCTAATTTCCTCACAACCCTGGCAATCAGTCATAAGATGAATGGGTGTTTCCTCCTCGGTCTCACAGACTCTACAAAATAGATCCGGCAATGGATCCAACAATGCACTGAGATCTAAATGCTGGCCATTAAGAAGTGGGCCTGGTCAATCGACGTTAAAGCCTGTTTTGCACCCTAAAAAACGTTTCGCTATTCATTTGGTGGAATTGTCGGGTTGTTTCTCTTCTACAAACTGCTCCGCAACAATGAAACCATTAATCTTATTAAATATTGTCGTCAGCTAGATAAACTGAAGTCTGTCTTTCAAAAAGACAGAAGACCTGCTTTAGTCAATCGAAAAGCGATGGTTTTCCAGGACGAAAATGCCAAACCACACACATCTTGACATACTAGAGAATTCAAGGAGCTTAACGGGTATGTCCTCTTATTCCTATCTTTCCTATTCCCATGATCCTGCTCAATCACAGTTTTATCTCTTCCGTTCATTACAATATCATTTAAAAATATGGGAATTCCCATTCTTTCACATTACTTATTCCAATTTTCCATTACTTTCTATGGTAGATCTTGAACAGTGCTGAAGACATGCAATAACCCAGTATCCCATTTTAATTTTATAGGCATCCTGTTAGTAGTACATAACCTGAATGGCTCTGACCAAAGATTTATCGATACCCATATTCATTATATGTGGGACCACTATCAGGTATATTCAATGAAATTTCAACTCTCGCAAAGATTTAAAAGGATTTCAAGTTGATTGATATGTCAAAAGAAAACTTAGAATAAATAGATGGGAAAAGGATTTGAACTGATGTGTAATTTTGTGTTATTAGAGAAATGGTAAATTAAGACCGACTGACTCTTCTTGACAAATATATATATCAATATGGAAGGTTTCCAACATGGTTATACAGCATGCGTAGTTTAAAGTCCTAGTATTTGTAAAACACGTTTCACGGTCGATTCGAGTGTGTGATGTCCGTGAAATTGGTCCGTGTGTGGCATCTCTTGTTTGTCAGCATTCTATCCCTACCGTAAACTGGCTATCACATCCTGCCGTAACATTCAATTTAGAAACATATATAATTTAAGCCAAATATAAATTATTATGATTCACTGCTTTCACTTATCTTAAATAACATATTTAATAATATTAGGCAATAATTAATAACATTATATCATTGTTTATATATAACTCATACAACTTTCTCTTACTCCAGTTTTCAAAATTGTGATTGACAAACTTTATACTTAGTATACCACATCTAATATAATTCGTTGGTTTATTACGGTGAAAATAGAAAAAACGCACTTCCGGTTTACTAATTTTTTTTATATGCTTTTTTTTGGCAATTTATTTATTTATAATTAATTTTGTTTCGATGTAGAATTGTATAATCAAGTATGAGGAAAAAATAAATTTACCGCTTCCTCAAAAGCCGCTTTCGATGAGTTTACTAGGAAACATGTTTCAAATAAAAGTTGTGGCTCTTGGTATGTGTCGTTCACATTGCTAATTTTAAAGAAATCTGTTGGAGCAGAAAACTGAAAAATACTTTTCAATAAAAACACATATTTCAGTCATCCGATATTTATTCATACTCGGAATTAAAAAAACATATTAATTCTAACTAATATTATTTGGATAATAGAATTGTATAGAAAATTGTAATAGCACTTAATAGGAAAACATAACTCCACCTCTCCTCAAAAAGTGCCCTTAAATGAATTTTCCAGAGAAATGTTTTTAGTAAATGTTGTAGCTCTTTGTAGTTGATATATCGTTCGATATAAGTTCGATGAAAATCGTTGGAGCCATTTTTGAAAAAAATCGCCAAAAAGGAAGAAAAAAAAACATTCAGTAAAGTGGCACTGCTGGTTCTTACTAGGAGTAACTGAAAGTAAAAATAAATATGGTTTAAACACTCACACGACTTTCTCTTACTTCTTACGTTTATAGAATTATATATTAATAAAAATCATTTCTTAAAACATAAAATTTTACTCATTTATCTTAAAATAAATAATATACAGATGGTAGAACAAATACCTACCCAGGCAGGTACAAGAAGGGATTACAGTCCACAAGTGAGTACAATAGTGTCAGTTAGTTTAAACTTTTTTACACAGAAGTTGGTTTTAGCATATGGAGCCCTCCACATAAGGCCGTTCAGGTATACAATTAAAATCCTCACTACTATGTAAAGTTGTAATTAAAAAAAAAATAAAAAGTGTACGATAACGCCCCATAACAGGGACGAACGTTTAAAGACGAAAGTTTCGCTGTACCTGTTAATGGTACGGATAAAGAAACACATGGAACGTGAACTATCGCAAAAATTTGAGAAACTGATTAGTGCCCACGTTATGAAGAGGTAATTATAGTAGTTTTCTTTGTCATCCCACTCCCATGTTAATTGAAATGAATAAAAAAAATTTATACTGACTAGCATTTAAACGGATAAGGTAGATACAAAGTCGACTAACTAGATACCGATATATACAGTATAACCTTTGTAACCCTTGAGTGAACTTTTGTTCCAGTATTTATGGCAGGACTAAGGTGACCTTATTAATACTTCCTTTTTGCTTGTTAGCAGGCTTATATATAGTGATGATTAAATAAAAACAATAATATACATTGTAAAATGTAAGCAAATAATATAAAAGTTAGTTGTGTAAATTTTGTAGTGCATTTACTTTAGTCGATGGGAATTTGTTTTTGCACCTAAGGATAGAGCGCTTGAGAGATAGCATCTAAACGTGGCCCAAGTACAATGCCTAACGACTGTAACAGATAATATGGGTCTCACAAAGCACCACCGGGGCTTTACCTATGTCACAGCACGCCGACTTTTACACTCTTGTTTATTTATTCATTTTTTGGTCTACAACTATTCACCAGACTTTAAAAAACAAACACAGTGTTACTAATAATGAAATAATTGTAACAATATTATATCAATAAATATATTCTATTAATTGTAGAGAGGGACCAACCATAGCAGGTGTGAACAATGTAGTTTAGTGGAGAGGTCCAATAACGTTGAACCAACTTCATATAATATTTGAAATTTAACGTCAAAAAATTCCACAGAACCTTCTGTTTCTCCCTCTCCCCCTATAAAGTTTTTTGGGGGGAGAGGGAGAAAAAAGTTAATAATGTGAAGTATATGTGCAATTAAGAGTAGTAGTTATATATGGAAATGAGACGTGGGTATTGACCAGAGAAGTCGAACGGGCTCTGAATGTCTGGGAGAGGAAGATCCTCAGAAAGATTAACGGGCCAGTGAAGGAGTGAGATCGGTGGAGGATTAGGTCGAATGAACAGTTAAAAGATTTATACCAGGACCTAGTAGCCTTATTAAGCAAGGACGCCTTAGGTGGTTGGGTCATGTGGAGCGGATGGAACCGGAACGCTTGCCCGGATGCTTTATGGCACTTCCAGGGGTCGACGTCATCGAGGGAGGCCTCGTATGAGGTGGCTCGATGATGTAGAGGCGGACCTGAAAAGCATGGGTGTACGAAGATGGCGTTTGAGAGCCATCACGAGAGCAATGGAGAAAGTTAGTTGAGGAGGCCCAGGTCTTTTCAGTACTGTACCGCTCCAGAAAGAAAGAAGATATGTACAATTAGCATTCCAAGTTGAAGAAAAAAAAAAAACCTAGTGTGAAACACTCACACAGCTTTCTCTACAATTTAAAAAAAAATTTACTAAATTAAAAAAATTGTAAACGACCTAGGGTAAGGGAAGGGATTAGCTTAGTGGTTAGCGCTCTGGCCTCCCACGCGGAAGACCCGGGTTCGTGTACTGCCCTTAGATTTTTTCTTTCTAGAAGCTCCTACAGCTCACGGTCCGGTGATGAACAGTGTTGTCTGTAACGAGAGAACACTGTCCAGAAGCCGGCAGTGCACTGAGTAGCCTCCGGGCGCCCATTGACCATAGATGTTGACGGGCCTTAATTAAAAAAAAAACTAGGGTACGTGCACCTTAGAGACGCACAGGAAGTGATTGCTTGTATTAAAAGAGGCATCATCTGAGTTTCGTTATGGTATGGTGGGCGGTGAGCTATCAGGAGACAACAGAAATCCATTTTTGTTAAAAAGGTGTTAAAAGTTGTGCGAAAAAGGAGATATTTTAGCTCATACTTGATATTCCGTTTAGATACCACTACCGCATTTGACAGCAAGGTTTCAGACAAAATTCATCAATCGGAAGTACGACTTTACTAAAAACTTTTATTTTTCAGTTTTTTACGAATTTTTGTTTTTTTTTTTCAAAAGAATTTTAAGAAAATCAGTTAATCTCGGAAGTACGACTTTACAGAATAAGTTTTTGAGTTTGGGGGGGTGGCGAGGGCGGGCATTTTCTCAAAAACCACAAAAAAAGAAATTACTTTTTCCAGTAAAATTATTGTAGTGGTATCTTCTATTATTGTATATTATTGTATTTTCTAGTGATATCTATATCGTTCACATTTTAAATATTGTTTGAGTTCATATAAAATTTTGGACGCTCTCTGCTGGATTACAGTGCAAACACTTTTTGTTTCCACCTGCCCAAGGCTTCTAAGCACCCCCATCAACTACCATCTGTATATAGAGTACTTCACACCAGAATTCACCGATTTTCCTTTAAATTTGGAATGTTTACTTCACAGAAATTAATCTATTCTTTAATATTTTTCTTAACAAATAAATTTGATTTTACCTAGATTTTGGCGGGTGCTAAAATATTAGGTTTACATCTAATCTCCAATTTAACCAAGGTTTATATCAATAAACCAGTTTTTCCAGGGTTTGATGGAAGCGGTGTCATATGGACTGTTTGAAGAAAATTCGACAGCCAATTAAAATTATTTTAATGTTATAGAATTATTTCGTATAGGTTGTTTAGGATTTGGATAGAGGAAAAAAAAAAAAATTAAAACAAAATTAAACTTTTGAATGAAGTAGATATGTATAAGAAAACTGAATGAATGGAGGTGGATTGTCCAGAAATTGAAACCCAGAGGAGAGCCTGCAGTCAGAGAGATAGATATACAAGACGTAGTAAATTGGTGAGCCTCGCGACCTCCGTTAACAAAACCAGTTCCACTGCACCTCCTAGTGTCAGGGCATGACAAGAAGAGTGCCTCTTACAAACAGATTCCAATTCCATTCATTGCGTTAACTAGTCACCTTAATATAATCACAACCATTGGCTAATAATTTTTTTTTTTTTTTTATCAATTTCTTCTTAATTTTTGAAAATTCTAGAAACAATCCAGAAATGATTTGTTGAAACAATACTTCAGCCTTACAAATTTATTTTCCATTATGCGTGTTTTTTTTTTTTTAATTGAAAAATTATATATTGTTTTTAAACAAATATAGAAAAAGGCTCTAAGTTTCGGCAAACTAGCTTGACCATTTTCAAGAGTAATAATATTCTTCTTTATATTCAAAATATTACATAAACAGTCCATTTGGAGTAACCAAATTTTCGTTAGTATTTGAGACAATAACACATAATTTTTCTATTTTTTTTTTAAAGATTTTTACAGCTGCACAGTAACCATGCAACAAGTAAAACAGAAAAGTATGCACTAGCGCGCACACCCTGGCTTGAAGTTGTGAACGACGGCTATCCAGTGATAGTAAGTCGTAATACGCCATAGGCCTTAGTGTGTACGACTGTATTTCAAGCCAGCCGTCGTTATGTATTTTAGATGGTCGCATGGTCGCGCGGCCATCGACGCCTTTGTCGTCTTGGCGGGTTTGTGGGAGAGTGGAAGTACAGAGGGCTTGGATTACGGGATTGGAATGAGAAGATAATTGGAGATTACGGGATTTGGTAAAGTGGAGACGAAAGGAATTTTTAGGTCAGTGTGGATAGTGAGGTTAGAGACGTAGAAGGGAGCATTGACGATGGTGTGTAGGATTTTGGACTGTAGGGATTGAATGCGATACAGGTTTGTGTTTTTGGCAGTCCCGTATAATTCGAGTCCGTATGTCCAAATAGGAGCTAGTAGAGAACTGTACAGTTGTGTTTTGTTGTGAAGTGTTAATTTTGAGCTTTTGTTTAGTAGTTTCTTTAGCATTCTGTATCGGTAATTTAGTTCATTTCGTTTGAGTCGAGTATGAGGTTTCCGTGTTAATCGTCTATCTAGGTGGAGTCCGAGATAGCGAATTTGGGTTACAATTGGAGAAAATTATAGTTAAATTGAATTGCGGGAAGGGTTTTTCGGTTTAAGGTGAAGACTATGTGTTTGGATTTGGGTTAATTAACCTTGATTCTCCACTTGCGGAGCCAGGGTTGGAGGACATTGAGGTGGGTTTGAAGATGGCGAGTAGCCATGACGGGATCACTATTAGAGGAAAGGATAGCCATATCGTCGGCAAAGGTGAAAGTGGTAGTGTTGGGATGTAATGGGAGATCAGCCGTGTATACTGTTGCAATAAAGAGGAGCAAGTATGCTCCCCTGTCGGGATGGTAATAGAGAAAAAGGAAGTGCTTTGGACCCCAGGAAATTGCGATCGTAAGGATATTATTAAGGATGAGGTAGTATGTGGAGGGAAGGATGCCTTTGAGTTTCCATAATAAACCCCGATACCAAACCCGATCGAATGCCTGACAGATGTCAAGAAAAACTGCCGGGTAGTAATATTTCCGCTCAAGGGAGGTAGCGATGATGTATACAACTCTATGTGCTTGATGGAAGGTAGAGTGACAGTTACGGAAGCCAAATTGATGGTTAGGTATGAAGGAAAGTGGATTTATTAAAGTTTGGAGACGAAAAATTTTGCCAAGTAACGGAAGTAAGCTGATAGGTCGATAAGAAGAAAGGGAATGGACAGGTTGATTAGGTTTAAGGATCATGCGGATAGAGGAAAATTTCCAGAGGGTAGGAAAGTGAGTCGTTCTAAGGATTCTTATTATTTGTTGAAACTCTTTTTTCGCTTTTAAGGGTTTTTTATTTGCAATAGACTTTGCTAATGTTAATATTAGTAATATTAGTTAGTTAGTTGAGCCAAAAACAATCACGTATTAACATATTAAGAATGTGCCAACAATAATCTAAAATAATACTAAATTTGGACAGATTATTCAAAAAGATATACACATTTATATATATATAAAAAAAACTATTGGTAAGAACTAATAACATTACCAAATATTCAATCGAAAATCCTCCTTTGCATTGTTGACGCCCATTTTTTATGTCTCCAAACACTCCCATTCATACGGAACTGAAGATCTCTTTGTCAACGATCTCACAAAATCCTGATACAAAAAAAATTCCAGAGCCATCTATTCCTCCATCCAAATCCCCTCGTCCAAGCCCACGTATTTCAAACTCACTCCCAGATAATCTCCAATGATGGCTGAAGCGCCGTTGGCCTCGCGACCTCCTGGATATCTAATGGGAGTTATCATTGAATAACTGCCGTTTATGACATAGTTTTCTTTATATCGGATTTACATCAGCCGTTGTAAATATTCAATAAAGAATTTAAATAATATTTTTCTTCCAACATCTTTCCATCTAATGTTTGTATTTAAATTTAATATCCAAGAATGGATTCGGTTTTTGTTCAATTTTTTATATATAATTTATTTTTATAATGATAAGGCTAAAAAAAAAAAAATTAATAAAATAAAAAGATTAGAAGAAAGGATACATGGTGAATTCAGGGATTAGTTTGCTACAGCCACGCTAGTTAACACGCCAAGCGAAAATAAGACATCTACATATTTAAAAAATTATATACGCTCCTTTAAAAAGCGGTCATGCGTTAATGTTTATTTTAGTTTTAACTCTGAAAAGGAGTTGCGGTACATTTACGCCTAGAACTGGCACCGAGAGAATATTATGTGATGTTGACATGAGATTAGTATGTATTTTTAATTTTTCACTCTTTTATAAGAAAAATATATATTTAAATAATTTCAGTTATCTTATTTTCAAATATTTATTTGAAGCCAAAGAATTTAAAATATAATTATTTTGATTTTTATTTTAAATTTTTAAAATCTTAAATATTTTTTTTTTCAAAGTATTTAATAATTATTCGTAAAATTCAAGAATAGATTCTTTTTTTTTCCATAAAAAAAAAAATGTGAAACACTCACACGCTTTCTGTCACTGCAGTTTTACACACATTTGCAAGTAACAATTTTTTCATACTTGCCATTTTTTACTAAATGTTTCCACTTATCTTCAAATTTACATCAATTGGGGTATTTTTTTGGGGGGGAAACCATACATTTCCCCTCTCCCAAAACTTCTTTAAATGAACTTTCTAGGAAAAATGTTCCTAAATATAACAAATTTAATGAAATCCATCCATGTTTATTCGGATAAATTCGTAGAAAATCGAAATAATTTCAGTAAAAATGCACGTCAGGTCAATTCGATTTTCTACAAACTCAAAATTTTGACAACATATTTAATTTTAATTAATATGATAGAATTTAATTTTATTTAGATGATAGAATTGTATAATAAATTAAAATAGTATAGCACTTCACAGTAAAACATAACCTAATCTCTTTCTTCCACAAAACACTTTAAATGAATTTTCCCGGAGAAATGTATTAAATAAAAGTTGTAGTGCTTTGTATGTGTATCGACATACTAAAGTTTCAAGAAAATCGTTGGATTGGTTTTTGAAAAAAATTGGAAAACTGACAAATCCATTTGAGTAAAATAGTATTTTCAATCTAGGAACTTGACAGGAACTTACAATTGGAATTATTACCATTTTATCACTGTATATATATATATATATATATATAAAACTCATACAACTTTCTCTTACTCCATTACTCAAAAGTATGATTGACAAACTTTATAGTTAGTATACCACATCTAATGAAATTTGTCGGTTTATTACGGAGAAAAAAAACGCACTTCCGGTTTACTTTTTTTTTTTTGAAACTCGAAATTTTGACAATTTATTTATTTATAATCAATTTGGGTTCGATGGTGGAATTGTATAATCAACTATGAGGAAAAAATAGTTCTACCGCTCCCCCAAAAGCCCCTTTAAATGTGTTTATTATTATTATTCAAAGAAGGGGAGGGCGAAACCCTACGCTATCCAAAGCCTCCATGGGCCCATATAGCAACCCGTAAAGAATAACATATATGGACCCGTAAAGAATAACAACTACTGGGTCTGGAACAAAAGTCCAGTCCCAGCTTTTACCCATCTAAGTTTACCCACCACAGAACGAACAAATCGGACCAAAACCTTAAAAGGACATAGCTTAAGATCCTCTACCGATATCCTATTCCGGCTGAAGGTCCTAAACCTAATCTCCTCACAGCCAAACACTTCATCAGATGCATGGGTGTTTCCTCCTCTGTCTCACAAACTCTACAAAAGGGGTAGAGAAGTCTCCTTAAACCACAATGCCCAGTGAGGAAACCAACTAGATGCCTGATAGGGATCCGTGAAAGACATCGGATCCCACTACTCATAGCTCCGTCCGGTCCCCCACTGAGCATCCTAGACTGGCGACAACCCACTGCACTCATCCATAAGGATGAGTGCTGT
>JAAEAF010011011.1:0-12928 GCA_011037195.1 Triatoma infestans | reverse complement strand
ATAATAATAATAATAATAATAATAATAATAACAATAATAATAATAATAATAATAATAATAATAATTATAATGAGGGAAGGGAATAGCTAAGTGGTTAGCGTACTGGACTTTCACTCGGAGGACCTGGGTTCCAGTTCAGCTGTGCCATCCTTGGATTTTTTCTTCCTAGGAGCCTCTACAGCTCACTGTCCGGTGGTGGAGTGTTGTCTGTAACCAGAGAACACAGCCCGAAGGCCGGCAGCGCACTGAGAAAGCTCCGGGCGCCAATGACTATAGATGTTGACGGGCCTTAAATTAAAAAATCTGGTGTGAAACACTCACACAACTTTTCTTACTCCAGTTCTCAAAATTATAATTAACAAATTCTATAATTTGTTATCAAATTTAATGAACTTCATTGAAAACTGAAAAAACTATTTAGTAAAAGCGCACTTCCGGATTATTCATTTTCTTGAAACTCGGAATTTTTGGCTAAGTATTTATTTTTAATTAATTTTGTTTGGAGTATAGAATTGTATAATCGACTATGATAACAGTTTAGATGAAAACCTAATTCCACCCCTCCCCCAAAAGCACCCTTAAATGAATTTTCCCAGAGAATATTTTAAATAAAAGTTGTAGCTTTTTGTATGTTTAGTTGATACACCAAGTTTAAAGAAAATCGTCGGAGCCATTTTTGAGAAAATCGCAAAAAAGTAAAAAGTCCAGCTAGTAAAGTGGTACTTCCGGTTGAGAAATTTGACAGATAACGAACTGTCAGGTCCCATGGTGATATCTAAACGGAATATTAAGGTTCAACTTTCTACTGTTTTTCGTTTTTGAGCTCTGCTGTTCACATACATACACACACAGACCATTTGCTAAAAACTACTTTTTTTGGACTCAGGGGACCTCAAAACGGATATGTCCGGTGAAAACTCGATATAGAAAATTCGACACGATTACAATACTTCCTCTTACTAGGAGTGAGAGAGAGTAAAAATAATGATAATAATAATAATAATGTAATTTTCTGTGTAATTGTAATAAAAGGAGTAAGACAGAGTCGTGTGTGTGCTTCAAATCAGATTGTTTTATTGATTATTTTTCTGTAATTATCAGCGGAAATACCTGATGTATTCAACATAACACCTGATAGATTCTGCAGCTTGTTATCATAAAATTTGTAGAAATATCTGTCCAAATGTTGAAGAAAATAAAGTGATGTAATAAAAAATAAAAATAACGAAATAATATATATATTATATACATATAAAACTTGCAATGCACCTGTTGTCTTTATTCAGACTTATTTTTTACAAGATAAGTACATTATATATATATATAAGAAAGGTGCGTGGGCATGCATTAAAAATTCGGAAACTATACGCCTTCTCTATTGTTTATTTAAGGTATAAAAACTGTGGACTTGAAATGTATAATTATGATAATGGAAGAACGCCTTAAGGCCAGAGGGGAAATTCAACTGAAGATGGTGTTAATAGCCAGAATTGTGTTGTGAGTTAGTGAGAAGAGTGGAGACAGGCCAGGGATGATTGGGGGGGGGGCAGCCGCAGATCATGTGCAGGAATATTGAGATAACATGCACTCATATAATTACCAGATTGGTGGCCCAACACTGGAGCTGCTTCACCTCACCACCCGCCCACCCCGCCCCCCTTGTCCACTGGCCACATTGGTTCAGTAAATATTTCCTTTAGCGCCACAGCACGATGTTACGTCTTCAGTCTTGTTTAGTTTACAAACTGCTGATCCTTTATCTTTTAGCCCGTGACCAAGACTATTGCCTATTGTAAAGCAAATACATCTAATCCCTCCCTCACAAACTCACAAACATAACACTAAATATCTTTTTAAAATAAAAAAACACCTCAAACTGGCTGTTAAAAGGGAAAAAAAGGTTACTGACTTCTCTTTTTAAAACTGAAAAATATACATAATAATAACAATTTCAAATATCTGGCGATCGTTCCACATTTTCCAAATTGAGTTTTCACCGGAAATATAAATTGTGAGGCCACCAGAAAATGAAAAAAAAAAAAAATCTGGTGTGAAACACTCACACAACTTTCTTTTCCTCCAGTTCTCAAAAATTATAATTGACCAATTTAATCAATTTAATGAACTTCATTGAAAACTGAAAAAAACTGTTCAGTAAAAGCGCACTTCCGGTTTACTCTTTTCCTTGAAAATTGGCAGTTTGGCCATTTATTTATTTCCAATTAGTTTCATTTGGATGATAGAATTGTATAATCAACTATGACATCACTTTAGAATAAAACATAACCCCTCCCCTCCTCCAAAAAAAGTGCCATTAAATGAATTTTTCCAGTGTAAAAAAGTGAAAAAAACTATTTAGTAAATTAGTACTTCCGGTTGAAGAATTTTGACAAATGACCTATTGTCGGATCCATGGTGATACCCAAACGGAATATCAAGTTTCAACTTTCTACGGTTTTTTTTTTTTGAGCTATGCTGTTCACTTAACCATACACACACACACACGCACATACACACACACACACACACACCACTTTTCTGGACACAGGGGACCTGAAAACGGATATTTCCGGTGAATATTCGATATCGAAAATTTGACACGATTATAATGATAAATTTGAAGAAAATTGTTTGTAACTTCCGGCTTTTCTACTGCACGTAAAAGTCGTGTGAGTGTTTCATACCAAAATTTTAATTTTTTTTTTTATTAACTAATTAAATTTACAAAATATAAAAAATTGTTCAGTAATACTAGTATAAAATATAATGATATACATAGAATCACGGAAATTTTGGTAAACGAGATGATGAGAGATTGTCTGGGCAAAGATATGGCCCTGGGTGACAAGATAAATAAAGTGACCAGCCAACCGTGGTATATATTATATTTTTTTGTATTGTATTTTTATTGCTATTATTTTTCGTAGTGAAAACAAAAGTATTATTACACATTACTGGCTGTATTATGGACACTTCTTATTGTAATAATTACAAATGATTCAGTACGCCAAAAATGCAACATAAAAATGTCGCGATAAAATTTTTTTTTGAACATAATTTTAATTGATTTTATTTATTAATATCGGTATTTGTAGCTCCAAAATAAAATTAATGAAAAAGAAACGTCATACTTCCGGTAAACCGATTTATTTTTCCTTAAACTTGGAATTTTCCCAACTAATTAACTTCTTTATAACTTCTCTACTGGCAATAGAAACCGTCAAATATATTCAAATGGAAATTTAGAGAAAAACTTTGCGCTAGGGCACAACCCCCGGAACCTCTTTTACTTTCTCTCACTCCTAGTAAGAGGAAGTATTATAATCGTGTCAAATTTTCGATACGTCGGTTTTCACCGGAAAATATCCGTTTTGAGGTCCCCTGAGTCCAAAATGTTGTTTTTAGCAAGTGGACTGTTTGTGTATTTATGTACGTATGTATGTGAATATCATAGCTCAAAAACGAAAAACCGTAGAAAGTTGAAACTTGATATTCCGTTTAGGTATCCCCATGGGATCGAACAGTACGTTATCTGTCAAAATTCCTCAACCGGAAGTACAACTTACTAGTTGGATTTTTTACTTTTTTTGCGATTTTCTCAAAAATGGCCCGGACGTAGTTTAATAATCTTGGCAAACATAGTATCTAAACTATACTGTAATGGTTGTAGGAGGAGATGTTGGTTGTAGATGTTGATAGGATAAGAACACGCAATACTGGTATAAGAATCTAAATCTGTAATATATGTATATGATATTCTCTGACTGCCAGAGGGGACTGTATAACTTACACTACAAGAATGAAAATAGACCTGACTGACGTGGCTAGCTAAACGATGTGACAGTTCGCAAGCTGTGGACTGTGAACAGACTCCTTGTTTGAGTCTGTTCTAGTACTAGTTATATCCAAACTGGATTCCTCTCCTCTCTCTCGAGAGGGGCTCTTTCTCTCTGATGCGTGGTGGGGGTTCACTCGCTAGTGTGGATGAGTGGTGGGGGTTCACTACCCCTACATATACATACAAAGAGCTACAACTTTTATTTGTAACATTTCTCTGAGAAAATTCAATTAAGGGCAGTTATCAGGGAGAGTAGGGTTAGGTTTTCATCTAAATCGCTATTTCAGTTTATTAGACGATTTTGTCATCTAAATAATGTTAATTTGAATTAAATATGTTGTTGAAATTCCGAGTTTGAAATAATCGGATAACCAGAAGTAACCACTTTACAAATGATTTTTTTCAATTTTTCGCGATTTTCTCAAAAATGGCTCCGACGATTTTCTGAACTTCTTATATAAACTACACATACAAAGATCTACAACGTTTATTTAAAACATTTCTCTGGGTAAATTCATTTAAGGGCACTTAGGAGATGGGTGGGGTTATGTTTTACTCTAAAGTGCTATCATTGTTGATTATACAGTTCTAAGTTCTAACATCCAAACAGAATTAATTAGAAATAAATAGAGGCCAACATTTAGAGTTTGAAGAAAATTAGTAAACCGGAAGTGCGCACCGAAATAATTTTTTCAGTTTTCGACGAATTTCATTAAATTTGGTCCACAAACTATAAAATTTGTCGATTATAATTTTGAGACTGGAGTAAGTGAAAGTTGTGTGAGTGTTTCACACCAGATTTTTTTGCTTTCTGTTATTGCTGTTAAAAGGAAGTATGACAATCGTTTGTGTGTGTGAATAAAATATTTCAAAAATCGAAAAGTCGCAGGAAGCTCAAACTTGGTATTCCGTTTAGATACTACCACCGTATCAGACACAAACATTTCGGACAAATTCCATCAACCGGAACTGTCTTTACTAAATAATTTTTCCAGTTTTTCGTGAGTTTCTCGAAAATGGTTCAAACGAGTTTCTTTAAACTTCGTATACTATCTACATACATAAATACCTATCACTTTTATTTGTAATATTTTCCCGGAAAACTTGATTTCCGCTATTGGGGGGAAGAGGGAACCGTAGCCTCATGCATACCTCTAAATTACCACTTCAGTACGATACATGATTTTACCAATTACATGACAACACACATTAGAAGCATTGATAGAATTCCAAATTTGAAGAAAATCGGAAATTAACTGAAAGTGCGGCTTGACAAAATAGGTTTCGAGTTTTCACTGGAAATATATGTTTTAAAGGTCCCCTAAGTCCAAAAAAGTGGTTTCTAGAAAATGGTGTGTGTATGAGTGTGTGTGTGTGTGTGTGTGTGTATGTATGTATGTATGTGAGCAGCATAGCTCATAAACGAAAAATAGTAAAAAGTTCAAACTTGATAATCCGTACAGATATCACCGTGGGAACTGACAATAGGTTATCTGTCAAAGTTCCTTCAACCGGAAGTACCACTTTACTAGTTGGTTTTTTTACTTTTTTGCGAATTTCTCAACAATTGCTTCGACGATTTTCTTGAAACTTGATATATCGTGTACACACACAAAGAGCTACAACTTTTATTTGAAACATTTTTTCGGGAAAATTCATTTAAGGTTAGTTTTGCGGGATTAGTTAGTTAGGATGGGGATAGGTTTTCCACTAAAGTGCTATTTCAGTTTATTATACAATTCTGCCATCTAAATAATATTAATTAAAATTAAATATGTTATTGAAATTCCGAGTTTGAAAAAATCGGATGACAGGGAAGTAAGTGCATTTTTACTGAAATGTATTTTTCAGTTTTCTGGTATTATCTCGAAAACGGCTTGAACGATTTGCTTTAAAGTAGGTATGTGAACTATATAAGTAAAGAGCTACAAGTTTTATTTGATAATGTCATTTAAGGGGCTTTTGGAGGAGGGGTGGGGTTATGTAAGAAAGTGCTATCATTGATTATACAATTCTATCATCCAAACAATATTAATTAGAAATAAATAGAATGCCAAAATTACGAGTTTCATGGAAATTAGTAAACCGGAAATGCGCTTTTCCTGAATAGTTTTTTTCATTTTTCGACGAATTTCATTAAATTTGGTACACAAACTATTAAATTTGTCAATTTCATTTATGAAAACTGGAGTAAGGGAAAGTTTTGTGAGTGTTTCACACCAGATTTATTATTATTATTATTATTATTATGTACACCGTCTTGTACAGGAAAACATTATCAGTGAACGGTGAGGTTAATTGAATCATATCTTCAATCCCAAGGCCGTCTGTCTTCACTGTGTTCTATTTTATTTTCTTCTCGCTTCTTCTATTCAGACCCCTGTTTTCTTTGTTGTGTTGTGTTTAATCCATTCCAATAAATTTAGTTTTAATTATTTTAATTAACCATTATTCTTTTGTTAAAATAAAACAAAATTACAAAGATTAATTAAAACTACAAAAGTTTTTAAAAGATTAATTTCGGATTTTGAGATATACGTTTATAACTGCAGTGAACGTTACAAATTTAAAGTAGAAAAATCGTTAGAGAAGTTCTCGAGAAAATTTCAAAAAACAAAACAAACAAATTCAAAAACATATTTTTTGTAAATCACATTGATGGTTTATCTATTTTCATTAAACTTCCCTGTGTGTGTGTTAAATTAGGTACTACCACCACGAACTGACACGAAGTTTGCGGACTAAATTTATCAACCGGAAGTCTGACTTTCCTGAATGTTGCTTCTTTTTTTCAGTTTTTCTTAATTTTCTCGAAAACAGGTCCAACAATTTAATTAAACATCCTGTATAATCTACTATACACTTAAGTATCTGTCACTTGTATTTGATTTGAAACATTTTCGTAAGAAAATTTATTTTTAGAAGTTCTGGGGGGGGGGGAGTAGTGTTTTCTCTAAAAGACCAATTCATTATAATATATATGGTTTTACGACCTACATAATTACTATTACTAAATTGTGATCGCACCAAATCCGGAGGATCTCAGTTACATGATGCGTAAATTGGACGAAACTTATCCCGCTTGGGGTCAAGAAGTCAACAGAGTCAAAACAAAATACATGGCCTTCCTGGTATTGACGTCCTTCCTATTAAAGAGGACTGGAATTTAGTAAGCAGTTCAGAATGCAAGTATCTCGGCATGTTTATTTCTCAAGAAAGTTTTTAGTATTAAAATTTTGTATTATATAGTATATCAGCGTTTTTACAGCGCTCTACTAAGGCCATAGTATAATCATCACTTCCCTACCAACCAAGATTAGTAAGTTGGTATTTATCGCACACCACATCTATGTAAGGACAAATATCTGAGTAAAGCAAATATCTGAGTAAGGACAAATATCAAATACGTAAAATCTGAGTTTAAAGCAAATTTCTCATTTTATATAGAATTTTATTAAAAGGAGTAAGGTGATTGGAGTGATTGTAGTGATTCTCGTGTGAGTGTTTCACACCAGATTTTTTTTTTTTTTTTACTTTCTCTCACTCCTAGTAAGAGGAAGTATTGTAATCATGTCAAATTTTCGATATCAATTTTTCTACCGGAAATATCCGTTTTGAGGTCCTCTGAGTCCAAAAAAGTGGTTTTTAGCAAATGGTCTGTGTGTATGTGTGTGTGTATGTGTATGTGTAACATAGAATCGCAGATAGTTCAAACTTGATATTCCGTTTAGGTATCACCATGTCATCCCACTTTACTAAATAATTTTTTCACTTTTTCGCAATTTTCTCAAAAGTTGCTTCAACGATTTTCTTGAAACTTTGTATATCAACCACACATACAAAGATCTATAACTTTTATTTAAAAGATTTCTTTGGGAAAATTCATTTAAGGGCAGTTTTGGGGGGAGGGGTGGAGTTATGTTTTCCTCTAAAGTGCTATCACAGTTGATTATACAATTCTATCATCCAAACAAAATTAATTAGATATAAATAGATGGCCAACATTCCGAGTTTCAAGGAAATTAGTAAACCGGAAGTGCGATTTTAATGAACAGGTTTTTTTTAGTTTTCGATGAATTTCATTAAATTTTGTATGGTAAGCATAAAATTTGTCAATTACAACTTTGAGAACTGGAGTAAGAGAAAGTTGGGTGAGTGTTTCACACCAGATTTTTTTTTTTTTTTTTATACTCACTGCACCACGAGAACATGCATTTCAACAAAATTTTGAAAATTTGTAACACGAAAGCAAATACTTCCTGTTACAGAGCAAGCGAAAGTAATAACTTTCATATAGTATACACATAAACAAGCTGTAGAAAATATAATAACATTCTTGTATTAAATTAAAAATAATGCAAAGATGATATCTGACGGGAAGGTCTTTTTTCAGGGAGACAAGATCTGTCAGGTTAATATTGCTCCCACCATTTGTCAACTCCTCCGCCGCCTACTGTTTGACATTCAATTTGAAATCAAGAATTCCCACATACAAACACACACACACACACACACACAGAGTATATGTAATTTCACGGTACTACCCTAGCATATTTTATTACTTTTTTTTATTTTACCCCTCAAACAACAAATATGTATTTACCTCGCAGATTTTCCAGAAATTGATTTTTCAAAGTAAACACTGATTTTTACATTACCTTTACTAAGAACAAGTATTGCAATCAATGTCAAATTTTCGAAATGTGTTTATAGACACTGAGTTCCGAAAAAAAGCAAGCATTTTTAGCGAATGGTCTCTGTGTTGTATCTATGTGTATGTGAACAGGATATCTCAAAAAGGAAAAGTCTCAAGAAGTTAAAACTTGGTATACCATTTTAGGTATCACCAACGCATATGACAATGAAATTTTAGTCGAAATCTATCCAACCAGAAGTGCAACTTTATTGATTTTATTTTTCCAGCTTTTCGAAATTTTTTTCGGGAAACAGCTTCAATGATTTTTCTTTAAACATTGTATACTTTCTACGTTATCATGCGTTGGTCTAGTGGCTAGCGCATTCGCCTTTCATGCGAGAATTCAGGGTTCGATTCCCGTGAGGGCAAAATCGGTGTTGACCCAGCATCGTGAGAAAAAATGGGAAGTTACAGTTAGTAGCGCCCTAGGTAGCGATGGTCAGAACTAAGCGGCGAGGGAGTTGCGGCGTACTTACCACACGTCCCCCAATATATCGCCGCTTGGCAAGCCTTGGCCTTTATGGATTGTAGCACCATGGGTATGAGTACACATTCTACACACATAAATGCTTAGTATTTTTATTTTAATCATTTATTCCAAGAACATTTTTTTTTTAAGGGGTTAGCTGCAACTTTAAGCTTTTCTCTTAAGTACCATTTCAGTACAATATATGGTTCTATCACTTGTATAACATGAAGATATTATCATCATCATAATCTGACCCCTTCTACCGCACAGGCGATTTCAAGGCCTTACAGTGTTTTTCCCATTCTTCCCTATATCTGGGGCAACCTTCTCCAACTACCCCTCTATTACGTCTTGCTCTTTATGTTCTTCGCCGGGCATACTCGTCGGCTTCTTCCCTCCTTTCTGGCGTTCTGGTTCTCGGATATTTTGGTCAGATGACCGAAACTGAACGTGAAGCTGACCTTGTTGAATCTTTTCTATGGCGGGCTCCACGCACCTAATTCTCTTCTTACTAAGTATTCCTAATCCTATCCTTTCTGGTCTTGCCTAACATCTTTCTTAGGCACCGCTAACTTTTCAGTTTTGCAGTTATGATCCAAGACTTACAAGAATATATTAACATGGGTTAGAATAGTTCTTGTAAACAACCACCTTCGCATACGTGAAGAATTCCTTCTTTTCCAAAAAACTATTCTTTGTAACATTAAAAAACCTTCCTGCCGCACCTATTCGCTCTCTCATTTCATCTACCACACTTCCTTCCGCATTTAAGTGGGCATCTCAAGTATTTACAACTTTTTACCTGTTCCAAGAACATTCCATTGATTTTTACTTTATTTTCCTATCGCTGCCGCCGACCACCATGGTCTAATGATTTTTCAATGTTCGTACACAACGTCTTCTTAGCCAATTCATCCACTAGAACATTGACATTGAAATGGTGTTTTTTTTTTCGGATCCCGCTGAATCTGAAGCTACCTTAACCCTATAAGTAGTTTTTTTCATTCACCTTTTACAATTCTTAATGATTGAATTCATTCACTTTTTATTTTAATTCATTATGAGAATGAAAATAAAGGGGCTTAAAGCGCACCCAAAATAGTTTTGTAAATGATTTACAACAAACAAGTAGTAACTTTTATTTTTATCTCTGATTATATTTCTGTGCTACATAAAATATTTGGAAAGTCTGTCGAAACGTTGGCATAATTGATGTTTTTTTCACTTGACCGATACTCACAAAATTTATTCAAAATTAATAAGAATAAAATATAGTGCCAAAATTTCGAATATTTTGTTTTCTGTGATTTCCCCAATAAATATAAAACCTAGCTCTTTTATTTGAAATCTTTTTCTGAGTATATTGATTTAGGATGGCTTAAGGGAGCTGAAAGGTTATCCCCCCCCCGCCAGCAAACAACTGCAAAATGTATTAAGTAAGTTAGTACCTCCGGTCAGTAGAGTTTTCACGAAACCTTATTGTTGGGTCCACTGGTGGAATTTAACAAAATATCAACTTTGCAACACAATAAATATATAAATATTTTCGGTGAAAAAACTCAATATAGAAATTTTTTTGAAATATTTGGTTGTCATATACACACAAACATACGGGACCTCCTATAACTAGGAGTAAAAGAAAGTAATAAAAAATCGTATAATAGTGGAAAAATATCTTTTAATAACGTAATTTTAAACGCTAGGAATGTAAAAAGTAATAATTTAAAAATTATTAAGCCATTTATAAAACAAAGAATGGATAAAAAAATAATAATAATAATAATAATAATAAAGATTGCTAAGCATACAGGTAAGAAAGTATAGATGTGAGGGTGCTATCAGTGTTTGTCTAGTTGGAGTATGATAATAACCGGTGTGGAACACTAATAAGTAGGATACGGGTAGTTACTGGAGCGCCAGCGGCCACAGCAACCACGGGGCTAAGGACTTAATCCTGGGCTGGCTGTCTACGAGTGTGGTGATGTGTTAGTGTGAGCCTGCTGAAAACAAATGGTGGGGCGAACGGCAAGCTAGTGGATTAGCGGAGTGGAAGGGCTGGCAGGAAAACAGGCGCCACAGCTCACAGGCCAAATTACCCGTCTTGACCTCGTCGTTTTTTAAGGATCCCCATACAATCATCTGGTTGGTGTCTATTCTATCTTCTCCCATCCTGTCCAGTCAGTACCATCACTTATAGAATAAACTGTGCAATATATTAATTTGTTATAACACATGCAATTATTTATTAAATAATAAATGGAACATTCATTCATGTATAATTTTCTATATCGAGTTTATTCCGGAAATACAAGTTTTAAGGTCCCCTGAATCCGAAAAAGTGTTTTTATTAAATAGTCTGTATATGAATAGCATAGCTCAAAAATGAGACACCGCAGACATTTCAAACATGACATTCCGTTTGCGTGCAACAATGGGATATCCGACAGTAAACTATCTGATAAAATTCCTATACCGGAAGAACCACTTTATTGATTGAATTTTTTACTTTTTTGCGATTTTCTCAGAAATGGCTCCAACGATTTCCTTTACACTTCATATACTATCCACACACATAAATACCTATCACTTTTATTGAAACAGTTTGCCAGGAAAATTCATTTAAAAGGGGTTTTTTGGGGAGTGGTGCGGTGGGGTTACAATTTCCTCTAAAGTGCTATTTTAGTTGATTGTACGATTTTATAAGGGTGTAACAAAAGTCTGTGCGTTTTTTTTTTTTTCTCTTAATCCTCATCAGAACTTTAGTAAAAGTTACTTTACTAAACACTAGTTAACCAAAAGTTTCTTATTAGGTACCCCATCAAGTTTCAGTTTATGCAAGTATCAGCTTGTGGAAATAGTTTGTGAGCGATTTAAGAAATGATCTGGTTGAATCTAGAATTTTGGGCGATTTTGCGTCTTAAAAAAGGCTACTGCCGCAAATGTTGCTTCCGTAATAAATGAAGTAGAGAGGGAAGGTTCTGCACAGATCACGGGCTGCACACATCTGGTTCCAAAAATTTAGAGAGGGTGATATGAGCCCTGGAAAGTAGGCTTCATCAAGGAGCCAAAACCAAGTGTCGTCCTCTATCCTTAGATTGCTCACTTCCGGTGTCAGCTGTAGAGTTGGATCCCTGAACCAGCACAAGAAAACTTTCAAGTGAATTAGAAGTGTCCCATTCAACCATAAAACCGCCACCTGTGAGTAGCCCCATAGATCCAAGAAGCTGCCGAAAGCACTTCAATTTACGCTCCAAACAAAATCAGCATGCCGAGTTGCAGTCTGTAAAAGCCTTCTTCAAAACCCGAATAATTTTCATTTCATCAAATGAACAACTCAAAAACAGTGGATTAGTTCTGGCCAACTTGATTTAATCAGCCCAACCGGGGGTGGTTGTACCGCCCCCGTAGAGAAAGATTTGAGAAAAAAAGTGATTACTCCGTCAACAAGGTCCCGCCAGGGCGCACACTTGCCGTCAAACTCAACTGTTGTGTTTGTCAGTATTGTTGGCGATTCCTCACAATATAAATTTATGTTAGGATAAATGAACAAAATTTGAAATTTAACGAAAATTTGGTCATTTTATTTTAAGTTTATTAGGAGCAGTAAGAAAAAGTGGTGTGAGTGTTTCGCACCAGATTCTGACCAGAAACACATGTTATAGGCGCTGTGAGTGTGAGGAGTGTTTCGCACCAGATTCTGACCAGAAACACATGTTATAGGCGCTGTGAGTGTGAGGAGTGTTTCGCACCAGATTCTGACCAGAAACACATGTTATAGGCGCTGTGAGTGTGAGGAGTGTTTCGCACCAGGTTCTGACCAGAAATACATGTTATAGGCGCTGTGAGTGTGAGGAGTGTTTCGCACCAGGTTCTGACCAGAAATACATGTTATAGGCGCTGTGAGTGTGAGGAGTGTTTCGCACCA
>JAAEAF010011010.1:0-15000 GCA_011037195.1 Triatoma infestans | reverse complement strand
CAGATTAAAACGTATTACTTTTGTTGGAAACAATAAAAAAAAAAAAAAAATTTTGACAGTTATGAGGAGTGTGTGGCATTCATTTCAAATTTTATATGTAGTTGGGCAGTGATTTAAGAGCGCTCTACTGGGCCATAATATAATCATCACTTCCTTTCCTTCCAATACGTAAAGTCAGAGTTTAAAGAGAATCTGTCATTTTATATATAGTAATTATATTAAAAGGACTAAGAGAGAGAGTCGTGTGAGTGTTTCACAACAGATTTTTTTTTTGTTTTGTTTTAATTTTCTTGTAAAATGCTCAGCGATTTTTTTTTTTAACTTAGAATGCTTAAAAGCACAAATATAAACTTATCACTTATATTTGAAACAGTTTTCGTAAAAATATTGCATAAAGGCGGTTCAAGAAATGTAATTAACAATTGTCGCCCCATTAGCCTTCGATCAGTTATGTACAAATTATTCGCATACATTGTACAAATTAGAATTAAAAATAAAAATTAATGAGAATCAATCGGAAGACGCGAGCAGGTTTCCGCCCCTCATATTCAACAATCGACCATCTCCAGGCAATAATGAAGTTGTAGTAGAATGTAGAGAATTTAAAATAGAAATATATTTTAATAGTTATCAACCTTCAAAAGGCATTCGATATGTTAGAACACCAGTCTATTTGTTCGGCCCTACTGGAAATCGGAGTGAAGAAGGTGTATATTCAGCTACTTAAGGAAATTTATTCGAATAATAATGCCTAGAAAGGAGGGAAAGAGTCTTTAGTCTAGAGAAGGGAGTGAGGCAGGGTTGCCCTCTATCGCCGATTCTATTCAACTGCGTTGGAAAGTATTTTTAGAAAACTAGTGTTCCTAAATCACCTTCGTTTTGTACCAAATTTAATACACGCAAAAGAAATGTTATGCGATCTGGTAAGAGAATGTAAAAGAACGAGACTGAGGCCAAATTTAGGACAAACCATCTCATTTAAGTACAGGAGAGAGGAAGAGATATACAAAAGGATTAATAGGGGATGGAAGAAATTTTGGGTACTTAGTAGTATGTTAGAACACCAATCTATTTGTTCGGCCCTACTGGAAATCGGAGTGGAAAAGGTGTATATTCAGCTACTTAAGGAAATTTATTCGATTAATAAGTCGAATACTAAGAAGGAAATTTTTCAAATGAAATGAAAGGAAAAGTATTAGCGCAGTGTGTTTACCCCTGCATTCTGTATGGAAGTCAGACCTGGGCCCTCACCAAATAGCTTTCCATAGGCTTCGCATAACCCAAAATAAAATGTTGAGGAGTATGTTGGGAGAGAAAAGGTAGGAAACAAAAGCATTGCCGAAATCCGGAAAAAATTCGGATAAATGCAGGCTTATAAGTAGAGGCCCGTCGATTAAAGAGGAACACATTCCTCCCGAGTTTGTATTGAGAGATTTTTAAAGACCGAACCTACCCTCGTGGGGTTTACCGGTCCCCCGTTGCAAGCAACGGGATCGTAACAAGAGAGGGATGTCACCACCATGGAAAGGCGGTTAGTGCCATCCATGGCAGAAGTGGTGGGCACACCCCCGCTTGACCCATTTACGGGCAGGTTGATTTAAGGGCACATAGTGGTCACACTCCACTCCCAGAAGGTAGAGAAGGCACCCTCTAGCAGGCTCTGGTAAACCGCGCACACCCAGCAAATGCGCTTCCAGCCACGGGCTGGCACCGGGGTTTATTTTAAATTGCGAGTCTCCACCCGCTCAACTCATGACCGCAATCATTGGAGTTGTTGGCTAAACCACGACCACTACGAATCCAACACACAAAGCAATTGGCTCGGAAAGTAGCTTGCCACGCAGTTCAGTATTTCAATTCTAACGAGCTAGCGTGACTGATCGCACGCCCGATGGATCTAATGTCCATCTACTGATTCCTGTCCATTGCCTCAAGCACAGGGGTGCAGTAACCCAGGATACTTGCAGGCAACTCTGCGAGAGGAATGAATCAGGATCGGTTGGGGGAGGGAATCCCCAACCTGGAGGCCAGAGGCTGATTGCACCCCGAAGGGTGGGCGATGGCGTCACCACAGGCCAACGCCAAAAGTGGAACTGGGCAGGTCATATGACCTGAATGGACGATAAAAGGTGGGCTAAAAGAATTTCCGAATGGAGCCAAGGGATCGGAAAAGGAAAAAAGGTCGACAGTTAGTGAGATGGAGAGATGAGATGGCAGTCAGAGAAGGTGGTGTATGGTGGACCACAGCAAGAGATAGAACGGTTTGGAATAAAGTGGTGAACAATTATTTTGAGACGTAGAAGCAAAAAAAAAGTTTATGAATTTTTAAGAAAATGTTTAGTTATTTATATTGTAAAGTATTTAGTTTATATTTAGTTTTGCTCTTTTGATTAGATATATTTTATTCCATCTTTATTCAAATTACCAGTGCATTATTTTATTTTATATGTTTTCTGTTGTTTTGTTCTCGTATTAATTTCATTAAGAATTTGTACTTTAATTAGTCTATTTATAAAATTATTAGCTACAGTGCTTACTTTTGTAAATATTGCAAACATTGTATTGGAATGTACAATATGAACTCATAAACCTCCAAAAGGAGGGGCTTTTTCTCTGTCAAGGGTGGAAATAAAGCTTTATTATTGTATAGTTCTTATATTAAAAGGAGGAAGAGAAAGTCGTGTGAGTGTTTCACAGCAGATTTTTTGATTGTTTTAATTTTCTTCTAAATGCTCATCGATTTATTTTTTTTTAACTTATAATGTTTGAAAGCATACATATAAACCAATCACTTATATTTGTTTTAAACTTATACTATAATAAACTTATATAAAGTTTTTGAGAAATCTGAAGAGAGAATTCTGAGGAATCTGCTACATTAGATTTCAAATATTATTGGGCTGGTATTCTGGGCTACAATGTAATAATTTCAAGTATATATGTGTAGCCCTATTGTTCTAAATTTATGTTAAGGTTACTGAGTAAAACATTTCATTTTTAAAGAAAATTATAAATTTTATAACTGAATGAAGAGAAAGTTATGTGTGGACCTCACACCAGATTTTTTTTGACGTCACTGCTTAGTTTCAGTTTACATTCATATTTTCTGACTATAACAGTTTAGTAAATTTTAATTTCTTGCTGTTTAATAAATATTTAATAATGTTTACAATAATAATGTAGACAGCAAACAGTAATAATTATAGATATGATTATTCTGTTATCTTAGTATAAAAGTTCAAGTACATACTTTGAAAAAAATATACTGAGTAATTATAAATAATAATAAAAATATATATTTATTATTATTATATAATACTCATTGATCTGATAATCCTGGCGTTATTAGTGTAAAAGTTCAAAGATAATCCAAACTATTGCAGTTCTCAAACATTAATTAGTTTCTCAATCACTAATAGATCTTTTAAAAAAAAAGAAAAAAAAAAAAAAAAAAACCTGAACATATAAAACGATAAATAAATAAAAAAAAATACTAAAAAAAAACGTAACCTATAAAACGCATAAATAAAAAAAAATCTATAAAACTTTCTGTCTGAATGAAGTAGCATCACTGTTGAACCAATCAAAAGAATTCAATGGATGCCAATTGAATTTGAATAAATAAATTTAGCAAGAATGTTCTACAATTATTTATTTTTATTTATTTATTTATCTGTTAAATACAATTTAGTACATACAGATAGAGTTTGGTACATTTTTATAAACTCCTAATTGACAGAAATAAAATGGCAAAAGAATAAATTTATATACACAAATAAAAAAAAAAAAATTGACAGTACCTCCAGTCAACTTCAGTTATCATAACAGCTGATTACATTGCTTAATTAAATAATAAGTATCAAACTGGAGATAATATCAAAGATCTAGTTTTCAATACGTTCATAAAGAAAAAATATACGTTTGTTGCTTGGTTTACATTTTCAAAAGATAAACAATGATCCATATCAAGATCCAATAAAAATTGTATTCTAAAGTTTTCATAGACAGGGCATACGAAGAAGATGTGGTGCAAGCTATTTTTAACTTTGGTGCAGAATTTACAATATTCTTCTAGGTTTATGGTATACCTGCTGCCTTTGTAGTAAATGATTGCTTTCTCTGAGGAAGATACTCTCAGTTGGCTTTTGGCTTATTACACGAATAAATTGAAAAGAGAGGTTGAATGATAAATACAAATTATACTGCTGTTAGTAATTAAGTTTTTATATTGAGGATTATATGAAGATGCAGCGACTCTATCCAGGTCTAATTTATGTAGATAGATTAAATATTCATTTAGAATTTTAGATTTTAATTTGTTTAACAAAGCTATGTCCTGTTGCACCCACAACCAATCATAACCAATACAATTTAGTATACTTCGTAATTGTGAGGCCCAATTATATTTAATTTCATTATCCTGAGACTTGTCGAGCGGCAATAACTTTCTGAACCAAAATTTTTGGAAATCTATTTTAACACATGTTTAACAGTTTAAACCACCAGTTCAGAGCAGATTTAAAGATATAGTACATATTTTAAGTGGGTTCTTTTAGTTTCCAATCTAACAATATAATTTGGGGTTCGTAACGGCCAATAAAATAGGGATTTAAAAAATTTAGAGATATCTAAGGGCCCACATTTCTGAAGCGTATAATACGCTTCAGAAATGCTCTACAATTATTACATATAATATGGTACGAAAAACTTCAATTTATACAATTTAATTAACAAATTTTCTTTAAAATTGCAACGTTTCAATTTGTAGTTTGGCTGGCCATAAAAAAAGGTAGTAGAGGTTATATTTATATACTAGACTGGACTTGTGTGGAACGCTCTCTGTGAAAACCAACAAAGGTAGTATCCTGTTTAAATTTAACCTAAACAGTAGAGACCACCAAAAACCTTCTAAATCATTTTTGTCCATATTTGAGAAAATTACAAGAAACTCAAAAACCTATTCTATGTAGTCGCACTTTTGGTTAACAGATTTTCTACAAATTAAAAAATTCTAATGTATATTAATATTATGTAAGTGATAAAAATTACATATTGAACTGAATTGGTATTTTTGAGGAAAGCAACGATGCTACTGTTTCCTCGGAACCCCCCTCCCCGCCAAATCAATTCTCCAGGGAAAATGTTTTAATTAAAAGTGAGAGATATTTATTTATATATGTAACTAGTACAGCAGTTTAAAGAAAATCATCGGAACTATTTTGAAGAAAATAACGTGAAACTGAAAAAAAAGCTTCATTTAAAGTTGCCTTCGGTTGATGGATTTCGTCCAAAACCTTTTGTATCAGATGAGGTAGTTAGCTTCAAATATTTTGTTCATATTCAGGGGATCTGTGCATTTTCGGTGAAAACTCAATTTCAAACATTTGTATCGATTGCGAAATCTAGGAGTAAGTGGAAACTATATCTGAAAAAATACCATTCATTAGGGTTGAATTTCCTGTTGATGGACTTGGACGAAATTTTCGTAGCGGATACGGTGATTTGTACCTAAATCGAATATCATGTTAGCTCCTGAATATTTTTCGTGTTTGAGATACACACATACACCATTCGCTGGAAACTGTTTTTGTTTACCATTGGGAACGTATATCTATATATATATATATAATATGGTGTGAAACACTCTTACAACTTTCTCCTTCTGCAGTATGCAGTTTTAATTAATTAATTTATTGTATAGGTTATAAATTCACATAAAACTGAAAATGTACATAAGTACTTTCTTAATATAATTACGTAAAAAACTCGTTATCTTCGGTAAACAGATTTTCTTCAAACTTGGAATTTAGCAATAAACTTCACTATAATTAATATTAAATAGGGTAATATTAATAGAGGTAACGAGGAGACTCCCCCATGACTTTCCCTCAGCCTGGCTCACCTGCCTCGCTCTTACCAGCTCCTTCATTCGGGATTTTATGATGCGTTTAGCAGAGGAGAGTGGAAGAAGTGGATGCGGCTACTGTTATAAGCTCCTTGCCGCGCCATTTGTCAGCTTGGTCGTTCCCAAAAAGGCCACAGTGGCCAGAAATCCACTGCAGAACCACATGTCATCCACCTGAGGTCAAGTGTTTCCTTGCCTCGATCACCTCCCTGCTGTCCGTATAATCCCTGCTGGAAACTGCTAATATTGCCGCCTGGGAATCCACAAAAATTACTAACTTAGGTGGAGTTGTCCTTTTTGCCACTTCCATTAAAGCCATTGATATGGCCTTGACTTCTCCGTCAAAATTTGTGGAATTTGCACCAACCGGCGCAGAGAGCGAGAAAGATTCACAGTACACTCCGGCCCCTGCATTACTGTTACTTGATTGGGCAGATCCATCTGTGTATAAATGCAGTCATTGTTCAGCGGGGTAACGCGTACATATGGTTTCTTGAGCCAGTGCGCGCCATTCTCATTCGGGGGTGTCGGCTTTATTTACCGATTGAAGGAGATCTAGCTTGGATTCTGCCACATGTTTCTGCTTTAGAGAGAGGATGTCCAGGAGAGCTAACCTCGCTGCCGATTGAAGCCATTTTTGTGCACTCATTTTCTCAACTTTCTGGGGCTTTTGGATTTTTAACCTAGGCGCGGAGGTTTCTTGTGAGTCCCAGTGTTCAATTCTCAAGCGCCTTACTATCTCAAACATATTAATGGAAGTCATTTCCTTTCGGATGCTTAATGGCTCCACTCCAGTCTGAATCTCCATAGCCGGAATAGGGGTGGATTTAGCTCCTAGGGTGACCAGTCGCAGGGCCTTATTTTGTACAATATCCAGTGCCTTTAGGACATTTTCGGTGGCCGTAAGTAATACTTCACCTCCATATTCTAAAGAGCGTCTGATATATGTTTTGTACGTCAGCGTTAGTATATCTTGTCTAGCTCCCCAGCTGATACCAGCTAGTCGTTTCAAAAGCCGTAATCTACTTTCTCCCTGTTGCGCTAACTTCTCTACGTGATTCTTCCACGTCAAACTCGGGGTTGCATTGTCCAATGCAACTCCGAGATACGCTGCTGAGTCCGTTCGCGATAAGGGAGCTTCATTATATTGTCTCTTGGTTGACAACGTAAACACCTGGAACATGGTTTCCAGGTCATCCGCATAAAGCAGGGTTCTTATTCCTGGGATGCTTTCTAAAGCAGACACGGCATCATTAATCATAATACTGAACAATGTGGGGCTCAAGACTGAACCTTGTAGGACTCCTTGTCTGGTCTGTTTGTATCGATGAAACGTTGTTGTGATACCTGACCCGGATAAACCTTTGAAACAGGAAAGAATAAAGATTTCTGTACATATTTCCGGTCATACCGGCTCTCCCGTTTTGGAGGAGTCCACCTCTCCAGACTCTGTCAAAAGCTGCCTTTAAGTCTATAAAAACGCCACCGTGCTCTGCTTTCTATTGAAGCCATTTTTAATTTCTTGCGACAGAAACGCAACGTGTTCTATGGTATACCTGTGCTTGCGAAAACCAGCCTTCTTCTTCTTCTTCTATGGGCATTACAGACCGAGACGGTCCATGGCCTGCTCTATGCGGGTAGACCACTCAACCCTATCATTCACCAGGTGGGCCCTCAAACCTATCTTTCTCATATCCGCCCTCACATTGTCCACCCACCTGGTCTTCGGACGTCCCCGGGGGCGAGAGCCGTGCCACTTTCCTTTTAGCACCTTTGTTGCTATCCTTTCCTCGGACATCCGGCATATATGCCCATACCATTTCAGCCGCTGGGCCTTCACAAACGCGGTGATGCTTGGCTCCCCATACAGGGCGTACACCTCTTGATTTGGCCTTCTTTTCCAGCTCTGGTTTTCCCTTTTCGGCCCAAAGATCCGTCTTAGGACTCGCCTCTCGAACCTGTCAATCCTCTCACAAGCTGCCTTATTCAGTGTCCATGTTTCGCTTGCGTAGGTCACGACAGGCCTTATCAAGGTCTTATACATCTGGATCTTTGTTCCTCGGTTGACCAGGCTGCTCCTCATTATTTTATATAGACCGTAGTACGCTCTGTTTCCCGCTGCTATCCTTCTTCTGACTTCTTCTTTTTCGTCGGCTATGTCCGAAATGATAGAGCCCAGGTAGGGGAAGTTGGAGACAACCTCGAACTCGTAATCCCCAAAGACGTAATACGTCGCGGGATGCACCAGAGGCTTCCTCCTAGCCACCAGCACTTTCGTCTTTGCGAAAACCAGCCTGCTTGTCAGAAATTAGCTTCCTCACGTCCAAGAATACGTCCAACCTCTCCAGAAGCAGACATTCAAAAAGTTTGGAAAACACACTCGTGAGCGCTATGGGGCGAAGTTTTCCGGACATTCGGGAGTTTTCCCTTTTTTGTGAATGGGGATGATTTCAGCTTTACGCCACTCGCTTGGGATACCCAACTTCCATACTATATTCAGAAACTGAGGATTGCTTCTCTAGCCTTAGTGCCCAGGTGAGTGATGAATTCGGGAAGAATTTCGTCGGGGCCTGCGCTTTTTTGGGGTTGCATTTTACCAATCGCGCCATTTAACTCTGCTAAACTAAAATCGATATTAAAAAGATAGTCTTCAAATTCATTCTCGCATGTTGCTGGTGTCTTCTTGTACTTTTCCTTAGTGCGAGGTTTCGGGCAAAAAGCTAGTTTTAGCGTAATATTAGCAAAAGTAGTTGGCTATATCCCTTTTGGAGGTAAGCATTTACCCTGAAGGAGTAATCTCTGGGAGACTTTTGCATGGTTCAGCTTGGCCATTCAGCTTCAAGAGGAACTGGTGAGCCTGAACCCCATCCTTACGATAGTCAAGTTCCTCGAAAAATGTCTATAAGAGTTGAGCTTCGCCTCTTTAATCTCTTTCCTCAGTTTCGCAGCTGCTTTCTGTAGCTCCTGCCTATCTCCTGGGAGCCGAGTTCGTTCAAAGTTATCTCTTAACTGGTTCCTTACCTCCTTCAATTTTTGGAGTTTTTCGTTCCAGAATGGGGTGTATCGTTTGACTCGTCCTCCGGGAATAGTCTGCGCCGCACAGCTGATGATGGCTTGACGAATTTTCTTATAAGAACGATCGGCGTTATTCCAGCAGATACTCTCGCCTTCATGCTCATCAGACAACCAAGTGTATAGATTCCAATTTGCTTTTTTAAGGTTCCAAACAGCTTTGTTAGGGACATCATTTATAATAGGCCTATTTTGCATTATAGCAACGTTAAGAATTTTGTGTCCGATGCTACTTGGGGCATGTGAAACATTGTGTCTTACTTCATTTTCCATGGATGGATGGATCAGGATTATATCTGGGTGGCTGCATGTTCCATTGTGAGCGATAAAAGTTCCACTTTTCTCCTCGTTACCCAGAAAAATTACTGGATTTAGCATCTACAAAATCTTCAAATAATTGCCCGACAGCAGAGGTGGTGGGATAATTCCATTTAGTGGAGGGAGCATTTAAGTCACCATAGAGGATGTCATTAGGGTCCCATGTGGCCTCCAGCCAGGACAGCTCAGGTTTATTCATCGGAGGGTTATACACTACTGTAAAGCGTCGATGAAGCTTACCTTTTCACACATCTATTCGAACGGCTTCCAGCTTATCTCTTTCCGACATTTCCTTGGCTATATTAAACCTGGCCACTAATGTGGTCTTTACCGCCACTATAATGCCGGAAGCCACTTGCCTTGCTCTTGGGGGGAAAAGTCTGATAGCCAGGCAATTGAAAATGCTGAAGGCTATCTGTCGAGGCTCCTGCCTCAACTATTCCATATATATATCAAAGTCTCCTTTAGTAATAATAGCTTTCAGTTCGATGAACTTGTCAGAAGTCAATCCGTCTGCATTCCAAAAGCAAGCTTTCAGTAGGGCGTGGTCATGGCCTTGAAAAAGGCCGTTTGCAGACCTAGCGGTTAATGGTCTAATCATGGTGTCGCAATGTAAATGATGGGTTGCTTCTACATTGCGGAAAACATGTTGAAAATTTGACCCTACCACAATCCTTCCCTCTTACAACCAGTGAGAGAAAGTAAAAAAAAAGCACTGAAAGAATGTTCGCGAATTTTTACGCATTGTGGAAAATGATAGGAGCAAATAAAACCACATTTTCTCATAATAATAATAATAATAATAATAATAAGAATAAAATAAATAATAATAATAATAATAAGAATAAAATAAATTATATTTATACATTTATGTTTACAAAATTATACAAGCTTGCCACGATAATACTCTTTTAATTATATAATCAAAAATCGAAACTAAAAATATGAAAACAATGTTTAGATGGGACATCGAATATTTCAGTATGCGCATTTCTATTATTGCGCACACCGCGGACAACACAAACCAGTTTGGGGCTCTGATGGAACAAACCTATAATGATTTTTGTATTCATTATTTTTTATTTCCAAATTCTGTTTTTCTCTGACTTTAAACATATTTCAAACTAATATCTATTTTTACAGTTTGTTCTATAATACACTAAAAACTAATAGGATATCACAATGTTTATAATATAAACAATAAAATTAATTACAGTAATATGTACATTAATTACAGGTTCTTTTTACTCTCTCGATACTGATAAAAAGTAGTTAAATATTTCGTGGTGTAACTTTTATTTTAATTGGTGTACTCGATCTAAGTATAAGTAAAGGTGCTAAAGCTATTTCTTCAGGTTTGGTAACAGTTTCGATTTTTGAAAATCTTATAATCGTTGAGATGACTACTTTCAGTTCCATCATGGCGAATTTCTGACCTGTAATTAAATTTTATTGTTTTTTAATTAATATACTTAGAGGTAATATATAAACCGGTAAAAGTTTTATTAAAACATCGTTGACTTTTTTAAATTTCTAAACATGCACAGATTTAATAATAAAATGCGATGAGAAACAGATTTGGTGGAATGACATTTCTGGACGACCTGATCCATGACTGGATATTAGTGAACAGGTTAAAACATGGCTGCCTAAAATCGAACATATATCCTAAGAAAATTATGATTTCAATTCTCTGTAATCAATGTACAATCTTAACAGGATTTTTTGGAATGCGGTGGTTGGTTCCGCAGAGCTGGAAAGCATCACAGACATTTTCCGTGATAGCCTGCTTCTTTTTGTGGTCATCGACCAGTTTCGGGCGTTCGCCCATCTTCAGGATGCGTTTGTCAGGCAGTGTGATAAGACAGAGTTGCACAGAGCAAATTCAGTTTACACATTTACTGAGTGTGTAAACTGAATTTGCTCTTGCAACTCTGTCTTATCACACTGCCTGACAAACGCATCCTGAAGATGGGCGAACGCCCGAAACTGGTCGATGACCACAAAATGAAGCAGGCTATCACGGAAAATGTCTCTGATTAATATACATACTATTATACTGGTTGAAATTATTGTACTGATTGGTAAACAGTAATGCGACAATTAGTAAAATATTACATTAATCTTGGGTTTACATTATTGCTCAAGACAAAACTGAAGTTTTTTAGTTTAAATTGTCTAAATATTTTGAGCCCTGAAGATGGAGAACTCTTTCTCTGAAACGTTGGTAAAGAAAACTTAGGTTTTTTATTTAAATCTAAGACCAATATCTTTAAAACAAGAAACAAATCATATTTACTGATTTTTTTATCCAGTCAAGAAACAAGTCTCAATGCAACAGCTCTTAGAAAGGTTGGAAAAAGTTTCTAGAAAGTGAAGGCAATTATTTGGTGAATATGTTGTGGAGCTCGCGTCTATGTAATCTCATTACGGTCATTTATCTGGCAACAACCCAATACTTATCTACATCATCTTGTAAATAACAAAAAAAAGTACAAACCTATACAATTTCTTGGACCAGCGCTAAATGGTATATACGAATATGGATGCCTAGTCTTACAGAAATCTGTTGAAAAACGGTCAGGATCAAAAACTTCTGGATTTTGATAAAATCTAGGATTTCTGTGCACCAAATATGGGACAATTACAGCATTCACTCCTTTTGGTATGACTACATTGCCACCTATATTTGACGATAAAAATTTAAAACAATTCAATTTATTCATTAAAAAATGTTTTCACAAAATAGAATGCTATGATTAAGAATTTAAATACTTACTGAGTTCTAAATCCTGAGTCAACAGTCTAGAAATATATGGTACACTAGGGTACATCCTCAAAGTTTCTTTGATTACTTTTTCCAAATAATGCATTTCCTGTAGATCTTTCGTTGTAGCATTGCGATCACTATCCCCAAATATTGCATCTAATTCATTGTAAACTTTATCCTAAAACATAAAGACATTTTATTAGGAAACATTAATACCACTTTCTCTCACTATAATACTACAATATATTTGTGTAAGTTTTCTTTAAACTGTGATGTTTAGCAATTTTCTTTAAATTGGCTTACCATAAAAAAGTAATTATGAAAAAAAAAATTAATCGACGTATTATAGTGGGTTCACTCGGAGTAGTGAAGCGAGCGAGAGCACTACCCATTGGCTAGCTGGTCGTGGTCACCACCTCATGTGAACCATCAGTAGTGGAGTGGGGTCGTGCCCGCCCTCGAAAAAGCGGAGTGTGAAATCTCCGACTGGTTGGAGTGAGCACGACCGCTTCAGTCGTATTCTTGGGTAACCTGAATAGATATTGTAGACTGGAAAATGAATCACCGGTAGCTAAGAATCTTAAGGTGACATGAAGTTTCGCTTCTGCCGGAATTGCTCTTTTCATATTGGTCCTTTTTCTGAATCGTTGGTTTTACTTTATTGACCAAAATCAAAAACAGATTAGGTTCCATCCTAAAGAAATTTCGGTAGCCACTTGGATTTTCCCTGCAAATATTATTGGCGGCACCGAGTATATAACGCCTCTTCACCCAGTCCCGAACCCACACACGCCTCTTTTTTCTTTTATTCCAGGTTTTCAAATGATTTCTCAACTCATGTATTAATATTTCACAAACAACTTTCACAGCTTCACGTTCAGCCATCATTGAACAACGAGTGAGAAACGTACGACCGATGAGAGCACAATGTGAACTGCAAAAGGTCGTGAGTTCTGCAGATCAATAAGCAAGTCGTAAACGCATGATCAGACCAAGTAGTGCTCTCGCCCGCTTCACTACTCCGTGTGATATCACCTTTACGTATAATATAGCAAATAGTAGAATTTACCTGAATGTCTGGATTGCTTCCAAGTTGGTACAGTGCAAAAACCAGTGCAGCTGATGTAGTATCGTGACCCTATTTAATGAAAAAGAAACAAATTAAAAAAGAAAATTTAAAGAAAACTCTGAAAATTAATTATTTTTTTTTTACAGTTACCCATATGAGACACTGTTGAATTCTATTGTTATTTATTTGATAAGAGAGTAAAGTGTGCTACTTCTTTCAAGTTCAGGTTTGCCCACACGAGCATAAATGATTTGCGGAAAGTCACTATTCTCGCGTAAAATATTATCTTTTACTAATACTGCTAAAACTATTTAAAAGAAAAAGAAAGTGCCATTTGTCGGCCCGTTAAAGTAGATAGTATGAACGACAGAAAAAGAAAATCGCAACAAAATATTCATAGAACGACAAATTTAATTATGTAATTATAAAAGTAATTAAATTAAATTAAAATTATAAAAGTAAACTTTTTCTTATGTTACAGGACAAAGTAAATTGTCTCTTCGTGTTGTGTACAAAATATTTCAAAAACAAAAAATCGCCGAAAGCTCTAGCTTGATATTTCATAGTTACCACCATAGTTACCATAGTTACCATCCATAGATTACCATAGTTACAGTCGACACATAAATTTCGCTAAAAAATCCGTCAACCGCAAGAGCAACTTTATATATATATTCTTTTTCTTTTTTAGTTTTATCGCGATTTTCTTGAAAAAAAAAAAAATGGCTCCAACGATTTTCTTCAAGCTTTACATACTAACTAACTACATAAACTTTAATCCGAAACATTGACCATAACAATTTGATTCGAAACACTTTTCCAGGAAAATTGAGTTTTTGGATAACTGTGAGAGCTGCAACTTTTGAATTTTCCCTTTGGTACCATTTCATCTAATGTACCCAGTGCTATCCGTTAGAATCCATGATTAGAATTCCAAATCTAAAGGAAATCAATTAATCGGAAGTGCGGCCTGTACAAAATAGATTTCTGAATTTTCTCCAAAACGGCTTTAACGATTACTTCAAAATTAGAAAGCTAATTGGAAAATTATAAACTTATCACTTTTATATGAAATATTTAAGAATCTATATGTTGCGATTAACTTTGAACTACATCTTTTAAGACTTGATTGAAATAATTGAACTCTGAATTCTCGAGTGACACTTATCCCTGAAGGCTTGTATAATTGAAGTTATAAATTATTAAAATTTTAAAAATTATTGTAAACTTATGAAAAAAATACCCCTCTCTTCAGCTTTTAATAGTTAACTCTTGTTCAAAAAAATGTATAATATTTAACGAAAGATTAAACCTTTTATTTGCAATTTTGTATTCAAATTTGTAAAAGTGCCACTTTTCTCATTAATGAAATAAATAACTGTTCATAACATATAAGTTATATTTATTTATTTATATAAATGTATTCTTTTGTTTGGCTTACTTACTTCAAACATAAATGTATCAACTTCTTCTCTGATATCTTTTTCAGTGAATAAAGTAGGATTCTGAATGTCTAGTTCGATCAAACTGTCCAGAAATGCTCGTCTCTTTTTAGCTGAAAAAAACAAAATAAAGGTTACAAGGTTTGGCAATTTGATTCTGATACAGTGATTAATAAATAACCTAATTAGGATATGACCTAAAAGTTTCCAATTCAAAATTTAAATAAATAGACGCAGTTTTTAAGAGGTATTGCTTTTGTTTACTGTAAGTAAAAAGTTTAGGAGTTCTAATTTGGAGTGATTATTTTTCAAACATGAGATTTATTCTTTTTTTTAAAAGCTTTGCTTAGAGGCCTTTTTATTGCTTGAGCGAAATTCTCATACACGTTTTTTCAATCAGAGTTTTTTATAAATTTTTCGAGGA
>JAAEAF010011009.1:0-15023 GCA_011037195.1 Triatoma infestans | reverse complement strand
TTGGAACAGAGGTAACATTGCTGGGATTTCAGGAAGGCTTCCAGCTGGGATGGTGTCAGGGGTAGCATAGGCCGTTTCATGGAGTACACCTCGGCTACCTTTTCTGCCACTGCCTTTATATGTACCATAAACTTCTCTGCGGCGTCCTCACCTGTATAGATGTATGGCTCCGCAGGGAAGTCAGCGGGTAGGCAGTGACGAGGTATGTCTTCTGCAACCTTGACATAGGTGCAGAAGCTCATAGGCAGGTGGCTCTGGTAGGGTGTTGTTTGCGAAGTACCCGGATTGTTATTATTAATTTTCTTTAATATGCTTTCAAAATCAGCATAAATGACGATGGGGATCCTCAACTGATTCTGTACCTTCGTAAAAGATACAGTTGGTGGGGTCCCATCGTCATTGCATTCTGGCAATACAATCCGGCTAGGTCTATTCATTCCGCAGTACTCCATGTGCTCCTTCACCCGCTCAGCGATGCCTTCTCGATTCAAATTAAAATGCTGAAAGCATCGCTTGCAAACGTGTACCCTTTGTTCGTGTTTTGTAATCTGACGGGCCACTAACCTATCAAAATCACTTATATAAGTGTAGTGGCTCCTTCCATTTTCAAGTGTTAGGAGAAGGAGGTCTCTGTGGTCTTCCTTCTCCTGTTTAACCACTTTTAAAGGGTACACGTTACCTTTCTCTCCAAGGGTGAAAACATTAATACTTATATTGTTGTGCTTTTCAAATTTTTTCACCTCATGGAGAGGAGTGGGGAAGGATATGTAGCCAAAATTGTACCCATGTACGAGGTTTTTGTATTTACTTTGACGTTCTGGGTGTACTTTAACGAGGCGAGAGAGTATGGCGTACATGAAACATCGGTCGTCATTGTTTATTACATTTATTACCGCTTTCTTACTCGCTATATGTGGGGGCAATGGAATAAAACTTGAGCCCCCTAGCGGTTGAAAGCGGTTGACACGAAGGAGAACCCCATCAAGATTTTTAACGGACCAACCGCTCCCCTAAATTACACACAATCTCTCTCAACACAAAAGGACCAATCAGGAACTGGAGACCCCTTAGGCCAACGCCCTTTACCCCCAACCCTCTACCAACGACCAATCTCGAACTGGACCGACCAACTTAGGACACGACCCTTTACCCCACTCCTCTCGACTGACCAATCCATCGAACTGACGAGCCCTTTGGGCCAGCCCCTTACCACACCACTCTCCAACTGACCAATCATCGAACTGGACGAGCCCTTAGGCCACGCCCACTTACCCCCACTCCTCTCTAACTGACCAAACACTGAACTGGACGACCCCTTAGGCCACGCCCCTTTACCCCCACCCCTCTCCAACTGACCAATCATCGAACTGGACGACCACTTAGGCCACGCCCCTTTACCCCCACTCCTGTCCGACTGACCAATCATCGAACTGGACGACCACTTAGGCCACGCCCACATACCCCCACCCCTTTCTAACTGGCCAATCATTGAACTCGACGTGCATTTAAGCCACCCCCTCTCCCTCTCCAACTGACCAATCATCGAACTGGATGAGTGTTTAGGCCACGCCCAATTCTCCCTCTATAAACCAAGATGGCGGCTATGTGACGTCATTAAGGTCTGCTCAAATGCGCATTCTGGTGAGCTATAAATGTACTACCCTGTATGACGTCACACCACTGCTAACAAAATTTGGACGTATTGAGACGTACCATGCAATATGACATGTCTCAACATGTTCATTTTAATTTTTTTCTTACTAATGCTTAATATCTATAAAAAAAATACTTGATTTGTACAAACTTGCAACAGAAAGTATCTAAACATGACGTCACACCACTGCTGACTTAATTGTATTATACTGAGCCTGTCTATTTCATATTCTCGCCAAAACTTGGAAAAATACTAGATTTGTACGTATTGCGTCATACCATGCAACATGACATGTCTCTACATGTTCATTTTAATTTATTTCTTACTCTTGCTAAAACATCGAAAAATATAAAATACTAGATTTGTACGTATTGTGTCATACCGTGCAACATGACATGTCTCAACATGTTTATTTTAATTTATTTCTTACTCTTGCTAAAATATCGAAAAAAATATTTGATTTGTACAAACGTGCAACAGGAAATGTCTCAAAATGACGTCACACCACTGCTAACTTAATTGTATTATACTGGGCATGTCTATTTCATATTCTCGCCAAACTTGGAAAAATACTAGTTTTGTACATACTTGCAACAGAAAATGCCTCAACATAGCCGAACATTGCTGAAGGTAACCGAACTGAAACCGACATGTTCTGACAGGCATGTAATAAAACATATTTGATGACGTCACTCCATTGCTAAACTTAATTCTATTATACTGAGCATGTTAAAGCCTGTCTATTTCATATTCTCGCCAAAACTTGGAAAAATACTAGATTTGTACGTATTGCGTCATACCGTGCAACATGACATGTCTCAACATGTTCATTTTAATTTATGTCTTACTCTTGCTAAAACATCGAAAAAAATAAAATACTAGATTTGTACAAACTTGCAACAGAAAGTATCTAAACATGACGTCACACCACTGCTGACTTAATTGTATTATACTGAGCCTGTCTATTTCATATTCTCGCCAAAACTTGGACATATACTAGATTTGTACGTATTGCGTCATACCGTGCAACATGACATGTCTCAACATGTTCATTTTAATTTATGTCTTACTCTTGCTAAAACATCGAAAAAAATAAAATACTAGATTTGTACGTATTGCGTCATACCATGCAACATGACATGTCTCAACATGTTCATTTTAATTTATTTCTTACTCTTGCTAAAACATCAACAAAATACTAGATTTGTACGTATTGCGTCATACCGTACAACATGACATGTCTCAACATGTTCATTTTAATTTATTTCTTACTCTTGCTAAAACATCGAACAAAATATTTGATTTGTACGTATTGCGTCATACCGTGCAACATGACATGTCTCAACATGTTCATTTTATTTATTTCTTACTCTTGCTAAAACATCGAAAAAAAAAATACTTGATTTGTACAAACTTGCAACAGGAAATGTCTCAACATATTCATTTATTAAAGTGGACTTTAAACTTGTCCAGTATATATATATATATAACATTTTGCCCATTCTACCGTGCGGAACAAGAAAAAATAGTACAATCCATTCAAGGTTTACGGGCTTTTTACACCTCGCCAGTGACCAGCAGTCAGGTTTACGGATATTTCTACCACTCCAGTGACCGACATTCAAGGTTTGCGGGCAATTTAATGCATCGCCAGTGACCACATTCATACACACATCAAGGCAAAAATATTTCTGTACCATTCCAACCAAACTTACTATTCAGCCAGTTGGTAATGACTTGAATTCGATACTGCGTACATTTCTCTCTACATGTGTTATGTTTAATACAGTGGTTGCCTTTTTCTACTGCTTGAAGTGAATCAATTTTCGGACAACCATAATCTTCCAAGTTGATTACACAACAGTTGTACACATTTTGTAAGAGAAATCTTTTCTTATCATATCCCTTAACAAATACAAATTTATAGTTACAATCAATACATTTGAAAATATCTCTAATCACTTCATATTCAACTTCCCCATCATTCCATCTAATTTTATGATAATAATTTTCTAACCAATAATTGGTTCTTCTACTTTTATCTGTTTGTTTATGTAGTATTGGCGGTTTGAATATCCAGTGCCGAACAGTTTGATAGTTGTAATCAAAAAGTGATAGCTCTTTAACAATATAACCTCCTACACCATCCACAAAGCACTGGAAGTCAGCAATCAGTACGCCTGTCTGAGCCATACTGAACACTGAGCCAACAATTCACATCTTTTTATACCATACGCCGTACAATGCCAGTTAGAGGGTTATATTCTACCACCCTATCATGTATAATAAGACAATATGCCGTTGTGTTGGCCGGGAATGGATTTTTTTATTCAAATTCTAATCTTACGTCAACTGGACCCGTTTTGATAGATTCAGACTGTTTAGAACAATCTATTACAATTAAGGGTGTTATCAATATTCTTCTTACAATTGTCTAAACCTGGAGAAATATTAGATTTGTACCTCTCTTAGTTCGGCATTATGCCTTAAGCCTCTTCACCGCGTCAAGGTAAAGGTACATCGAAGAGGTTATTTTTTTATTTGTTTATTTATTTAATAGTTACAAATACAATGAAAATGAAACAGAAAAATGAAGTAATCTTTATTGACAAACTAAAAGAATTTTCTCAAAATAAATAAAAGAACTTTCCACAATATTATAAAAAAAATGTTCACACATGCCATTCAAAGTTTGGAGGTGTTTCCACCACGCCAGTGACTTCATTCAGGGTTTAGGGGTGTTTCCACCACGCCATTGACCCAACATTCAAAACACAATTTAAATGAAACGTAAGTCATGTCGTCTTCCCTTCACACCCAAGTAAACTAATGAAACAAATTCTGTATCATCGTTATTGTAGCGGTCGATAAACTCCCATGACAATTCAAATCGCTGCGGTAAAAATATTTTCAGCTCATCGCCATCACTCTTCGCCAAACAAGCTACAATTCTATCTCCATACTTGGTTTTAACCCTTTCAAGTTGGACAATAATGTATGGCTCACCAACAACAAGTTCTATCAGAGGACAAAAAGTCCGTTTCTCATTTAGCTCACTCAGCACTTTTTGGAATTCCATCTTAAGATGTGCACAACACAAGTTATAATAATGAACTAATGAAGAGCAGTAGAGCTTCGTCTTTATATAGATATTCTCCCCACCCTATGATGTCACTTTAACTAACCAATAGAATTGAGAGTTGTATCCCCTCCCCGCCCAAATCTTGCATCATACATGAAAAAGAACCTATCTCTACATGATCGATACCCTATATTTTGTTTTCCTATTAAACTAAGCATGCCAGAACATGTCCAACAGCATATCGTAGCCTATTCTGTCAAGTCAAACATGTCGGAACTTGCATGTACCTCTCTTAGATCGGCGTATTTTGCCTTAAGCCTCTTCACCTCGTCAAGGTGGAGGTACATCGAAGAGGTTATTTTTATTTTATTTTATTTTTTTATTTTTTTATACAATATAAATATACGAAAAAGTAAACAAAAAATTATCTTCAATTTATGTACAAAAAAATAGAAAACTTTGAAAATATAAATAAAAAATTGAACCTTCTAAACATAAAATTTATCTTCAAAATACATACAAAGGCCAATACAGTTTTCGTTTAGGGCAAAGAAAGAAAACATTTCAAAAGAATAATATTGTTTCTATGCTAAGAGAAATATTTTAAGTTGGATTGATTGGAAATCTAATTTTCTTTCATTTACACACTCAAGATTTAGGAGTGTTTCCACCTCGCCAGTGATCCAAGATTCAGGGCTTAGGGGTGTTTCCACCTCGCCATTGGCCCAACATTCATAACAAATCTCCAAAATCAGTCCAATTTAAATTTAGCCATATACTTAAAGCCTCTGTTCGATACTGAGTACATTTCTCTTTAGAATTATTATGCATTATGCAATGGCTGCCTTTCTCATCTATGATAAGTGAATCAATTTTTGGGCAACCAAAATCTTCCAAGTTTACTACAAAACATCTGTATAAATGTTGTAATAGAAATCTTTTCTTTTCTAGACCCTTAACGAAAACAAATTTATATTTGCAATCAATAAACTTGAAAATATCTCTAATAAGTTCATATTCAACCTCCCCATATTCCCATTTAATTTTATGATAGTTATTTTCTAGCCAGTAGTTTGTTCTTTTACTTTTATCATTTTGTTTATATTGTTTTGGTGGTTTAAATATCCAATGTCTTGACGACTTGAATGCATGGTCATAAAGAGAAAATTCTTTAATAATGAAACCTCCCAGGCTATCGACAAAGCACTGGAAGTCTGCTATCACTACACCTGCCGAAGCCATACTGAACACTAAGCAAAAGTTTCTCCTCCTTTTATACCAAACGTCGAACTAAACCTGTCAACGGGTTATACTCGACAACTCTATCGTGTATAAAAAGACAAAAAGCTGTAGTCTGAGCAGGGAAATTTCTTTTAGATTCAAATTCTAACCTTACATCAACCGGGCCACTTTTGATCGATTCAGACTGTTTGGAACAATCAATTCTAACCAATGGTGATTTCTCTTTAAAGTTTACTAAACAAGACAAAGGTTGTGTATATTCACCATAGATGTATGATGTAATGTGAAGAAGTGTACATCTGATTAACAGCCAGGGCACTTAGCAAGTGGACTCGCAGAATCATATCAAAGCGGTAAGAGTTACAGATGTGTAATGTAAGTTTGGCATCTTTGATAAGTTACAGTGATCAAACTGGCTGGAATCTTTTTCAGAATTATTAGATCTATTTGTTTGAAAAGCTAAGATTATATAGCGCGGTTTTTCCAACTGACTTGTAGTTTTTACCGACCAAATATGTCGTTTAGTTGCCGGCAACAAAGGATAGTCGTAAAGTTCCAAATTTCTAAACCCAAGTGAAAATACCTTTTCTGATTTTAGATGACGCATGAGAGCCAATCTCTGATGTTCATTTACTGTAACATAAGGTATCTTCCAGGAAACATTTAACAATTCAATTTTACATTTTTCCAAAACTCTATCCGGCTGACCGTCATTGGGCGATTGCCTAATAGTCATGTAAGAGTTTTCATCTTGTCTACTTCTAACAAGAATCAGCTCCTGCTTAACATTCATTATAATTTTCTGACATAAAATTGGGCCAAATGCACTCTTTCTGGTAAAAATTGTATCAGCTGTGTCTCTCTAAATGACCAATTTGCTCTATTAGGCTAACATTGAATGAGATCGGACAAACTTTAAAATTAGTACAATCTTGAAGTCCATGTATGAAAAAGTAGGAGAAAAGTAATTGTGAACATAAACTTGTAGTACAAAATTAAGGAAGTAACGTACAAATGAATGTATCCAAAGGGCTGTTTCCCTCCTACATTGCGAACAGTGTGCATGAAAACAAAAAAAAACTTGCAGATTAACCTTATTAATATAATGAATTCATGAAAAATTTAATTGCACCGCCTCAATATCTCATAAAAAATTGGGTTTCTAGAAAAGGTTAAAAATCTGACGCCATCTTTCCTAACCAATGCAATTTTTTAAGTATTTTATTTTGCTATTAAGTTCAGTAAGATATACAGGTCAATCACTAGAATTTCCGGTCCCCTATCACATCAATTTCTCCTATTTGTACTATTATAGTTTGCAATACATTATTGCATCATCTCTAGTATATATCTTGATCACAATTAGCCAAAGGTTTGGTTTAGATGGGTTGGGCAAAATATAATATGTTTAGAGTTAGACAAAAATGCCTTAGGGGCTGGTTTAGTTAGGCTAGGCAACATTTCATAGGTTTAGATTTAGACAAAATGTCATTTTTACCTGCAAATTAGATTATTTTATATGAACTACGATAAGTGGGCGTGGCTTAAGTGCTCGTCGAAATCGATGATTAGTCGGCGGGCATGACGCATCTGTAGCATGCATCATGATCATAATTGGGCAAAGATTTTATTTAGATAAGTTGGCAAAATATGATCAGCTTAGATGTAGCCAATATGTTCTGGGGTTTGGATTAAATAGGTTATGCAAAATATAAGAGGTTAGGTTAGGTTAAGGTTAGGTTTCGTAAGGTTAGGTTAGGTTAGAGTAAGTTGGGTTGGGTTAGGTTTAAACAAAATATAAGAGGTTAGGTTATGTTAGGTTATGTAAGGTTAGGTTAGGTTAGAGTAAGTTGGGTTGGGTTAGGTTTAGGTTCAGCCAAAATGTCGTTTTTTTCCCAGCTGGCATTACATTATTTTTTATGAATTTTGCGGCCGCAAAATTCATAAAAAATAATGTAATGCCAGCGGGAACAAACGACATTTTGGCTGAACCTAAACCTAACCCAACCCAACTTACTCTAACCTAACCTAACCTTACATAACCTAACATAACCTAACCTAACCTCTTATATTTTGTTTAAACCTAACCCAACCCAACTTACTCTAACCTAACCTAACCTTACGAAACCTACCTTAACCTAACCTAACCTCTTATATTTTGCATAACCTATTTAATCCAAACCCCAGAACATATTGGCTACATCTAAGCTGATCATTATTTTGCCAACTTATCTAAATAAAATCTTTGCCCAATTATGATCATGATGCATGCTACAGATGCGTCATGCCCGCCGACTAATCATCGATTTCGACGAGCACTTAAGCCACGCCCACTTATCGTAGTTCATATAAAATAATCTAATTTGCAGGTAAAAATGACATTTTGTCTAAATCTAAACCTATGAAATGTTGCCTAGCCTAACTAAACCAGCCCCTAAGGCATTTTTGTCTAACTCTAAACATATTATATTTTGCCCAACCCCTCTAAACCAAACCTTTGGCTAATTGTGATCAAGATATATACTAGAGATGATGCAATAATGTATTGCAAACTATAATAGTACAAATAGGAGAATTTGATGTGATAGGGGACCGGAAATTCTAGTGATTGACCTGTATATCTTACTGAACTTAATAGCAAAATAAAATACTTAAAAAATTGCATTGGTTAGGAAAGATGGCGTCAGATTTTTAACCTTTTCTAGAAACCCAATTTTTTATGAGATATTGAGGCGGTGCAATTAAATTTTTCATGAATTCATTATATTAATAAGGTTAATCTGCAAGTTTTTTTTTTGTTTTCATGCACACTGTTCGCAATGTAGGAGGGAAACAGCCCTTTGGATACATTCATTTGTACGTTACTTCCTTAATTTTGTACTACAAGTTTATGTTCACAATTACTTTTCTCCTACTTTTTCATACATGGACTTCAAGATTGTACTAATTTTAAAGTTTGTCCGATCTCATTCAATGTTAGCCTAATAGAGCAAATTGGTCATTTAGAGAGACACAGCTGATACAATTTTTACCAGAAAGAGTGCATTTGGCCCAATTTTATGTCAGAAAATTATAATGAATGTTAAGCAGGAGCTGATTCTTGTTAGAAGTAGACAAGATGAAAACTCTTACATGACTATTAGGCAATCGCCCAATGACGGTCAGCCGGATAGAATTTTGGAAAAATGTAAAATTGAATTGTTAAATGTTTCCTGGAAGATACCTTATGTTACAGTAAATGAACATCAGAGATTGGCTCTCATGCGTCATCTAAAATCAGAAAAGGTATTTTCACTTGGGTTTAGAAATTGGGAACTTTACGACTATCCTTTGTTGCCGGCAACTAAACGACATATTTGGTCGGTAAAAACTACAAGTCAGTTGGAAAAACCGCGCTATATAATCTTAGCTTTTCAAACAAATAGATCTAATAATTCTGAAAAAGATTCCAGCCAGTTTGATCACTGTAACTTATCAAATGTGAAACTTTATTTAAACTGTAAATCTTATCCGATTTGAATATTGATTTTGAGTCCAATAGGTATGCCCTGCTTTATCATATGTACACTTCTTTCCAGACATCATATTATGGTGAATATACACAACCTTTGTCTTGTTTAGTAAACTTTAAAGAGAAATCACCATTGGTTATAATTGATTGTTCCAAACAGTCTGAATCGATCAAAAGTGGCCCGGTTGATGTAAGGTTAGAATTTGAATCTAAAAGAAATTTCCCTGCTCAGACTACAGCTTTTTGTCTTTTTATACACGATAGAGTTGTCGAGTATAACCCGTTGACAGGTTTAGTTCGACGTTTGGTATAAAAGGAGGAGAAACTTTTGCTTAGTGTTCAGTATGGCTTCGGCAGGTGTAGTGATAGCAGACTTCCAGTGCTTTGTCGATAGCCTGGGAGGTTTCATTATTAAAGAATTTTCTCTTTATGACCATGCATTCAAGTCGTCAAGACATTGGATATTTAAACCACCAAAACAATATAAACAAAATGATAAAAGTAAAAGAACAAACTACTGGCTAGAAAATTACTATCATAAAATTAAATGGGAATATGGGGAGGTTGAATATGAACTTATTAGAGATATTTTCAAGTTTATTGATTGCAAATATAAATTTGTTTTCGTTAAGGGTCTAGAAAAGAAAAGATTTCTATTACAACATTTATACAGATGTTTTGTAGTAAACTTGGAAGATTTTGGTTGCCCAAAAATTGATTCACTTATCATAGATGAGAAAGGCAGCCATTGCATTATGCATAATAATTCTAAAGAGAAATGTACTCAGTATCGAACAGAGGCTTTAAGTACATGGCTAAATTTAAATTGGACTGATTTTGGAGATTTGTTATGAATGTTGGGCCAATGGCGAGGTGGAAACACCCCTAAGCCCTGAATGTTGGATCACTGGCGAGGTGGAAACACTCCTAAATCTTGAGTGTGTAAATGAAAGAAAATTAGATTTCCAATCAATCCAACTTAAAATATTTCTCTTAGCATAGAAACAATATTATTCTTTTGAAATGTTTTCTTTCTTTGCCCTAAACGAAAACTGTATTGAACTTTGTATGTAATTTGAAGATAAATTTTATGTTTAGAAGGTTCAATTTTTTATTTATATTTTCAAAGTTTTCTATTTTTTTGTACATAAATTGAAGATAATTTTTTGTTTACTTTTTCGTATATTTATATTGTATAAAAAAATAAAAAAAAAAATAAAATAAAAATAACCTCTTCGATGTACCTCCACCTTGACGAGGTGAAGAGGCTTAAGGCAAAATACGCCGATCTAAGAGAGGTACATGCAAGTTCCGACATGTTTGACTTGACAGAATAGGTTACGATATGCTGTTGGACAGGTTCTGGCATGCTTAGTTTAACAGGAAAACAAAATATAGGGTATCGATCATGTAGAGACAGGTTCTTTTTCATTTATGATGCAAGATTTGGGCGGGGAGGGGATACAACTCTCAATTCTATTGGTTAGTTAAAGTGACATCATAGGGTGGGGAGAATATCTATATAAAGGCGAAGCTCTACTGCTCTTCATTAGTTCATTATTATAACTTGTGTTGTGCACATCTTAAGATGGAATTCCAAAAAGTGCTGAGTGAGCTAAATGAGAAACGGACTTTTTGTCCTCTGACAGAACTTGTTGTTGGTGAGCCATACATTATTGTCCAACTTGAAAGGGTTAAAACCAAGTATGGAGATAGAATTGTAGCTTGTTTGGCGAAGAGTGATGGCGATGAGCTGAAAATATTTTTACCGCAGCGATTTGAATTGTCATTGGAGTTTATCGACCGCTACAATAACGATGATACAGAATTTGTTTCATTAGTTTACTTGGGTGTGAAGGGAAGACGACATGACTTACGTTTCATTTAAATTGTGTTTTGAATGTTGGGTCAATGGCGTGGTGGAAACACCCCTAAACCCTGAATGAAGTCACTGGCGTGGTGGAAACACCTCCAAACTTTGAATGGCATGTGTGAACATTTTTTTTTTTTATAATATTGTGGAAAGTTCTTTTATTTATTTTGAGAAAATTCTTTTAGTTTGTCATTAAAGATTACTTCATTTTTTCTGTTTCAATTTCATTGTATTTGTAACTATTAAATAAAAAAAAAAAATTAAAAAATAACCTCTTCGATGTACCTTTACCTTGACGCGGTGAAGAGGCTTAAGGCATAATGCCGAACTAAGAGAGGTACAAATCTAATATTTCTCCAGGTTTAGACAATTGTAAGAAGAATATTGATAACACCCTTAATTGTAATAGATTGTTCTAAACAGTCTGAATCTATCAAAACGGGTCCAGTTGACGTAAGATTAGAATTTGAATAAAAAAATCCATTCCCGGCCAACACAACGGCATATTGTCTTATTATACATGATAGGGTGGTAGAATATAACCCTCTAACTGGCATTGTACGGCGTATGGTATAAAAAGATGTGAATTGTTGGCTCAGTGTTCAGTATGGCTCAGACAGGCGTACTGATTGCTGACTTCCAGTGCTTTGTGGATGGTGTAGGAGGTTATATTGTTAAAGAGCTATCACTTTTTGATTACAACTATCAAACTGTTCGGCACTGGATATTCAAACCGCCAATACAACATAAACAAACAGATAAAAGTAGAAGAACCAATTATTGGTTAGAAAATTATTATCATAAAATTAGATGGAATGATGGGGAAGTTGAATATGAAGTGATTAGAGATATTTTCAAATGTATTGATTGTAACTATAAATTTGTATTTGTTAAGGGATATGATAAGAAAAGATTTCTCTTACAAAATGTGTACAACTGTTGTGTAATCAACTTGGAAGATTATGGTTGTCCGAAAATTGATTCACTTCAAGCAGTAGAAAAAGGCAACCACTGTATTAAACATAACACATGTAGAGAGAAATGTACGCAGTATCGAATTCAAGTCATTACCAACTGGCTGAATAGTAAGTTTGGTTGGAATGATACAGAAATATTTTTGCCTTGATGTGTGTATGAATGTGGTCACTGGCGATGCATTAAATTGCCCGCAAACCTTGAATGTCGGTCACTGGAGTGGTAGAAATATCCGTAAACCTGACTGCTGGTCACTGGCGAGGTGTAAAAAGCCCGTAAACCTTGAATGGATTGTACTATTTTTTCTTGTTCCGCACGGTAGAATGGGCAAAATGTTATATATATATATACTGGACAAGTTTAAAGTCCACTTTAATAAATGAATATGTTGAGACATTTCCTGTTGCAAGTTTGTACAAATCAAGTATTTTTTTTTTTCGATGTTTTAGCAAGAGTAAGAAATAAATACAAATGAACATGTTGAGACATGTCATGTTGCACGGTATGACGCAATACGTACAAATCTAGTATTTTATTTTTTTTTCGATGTTTTAGCAAGAGTAAGAAATAAATAAAATGAACATGTTGAGACATGTCATGTTGCACGGTATGACGCAATACGTACAAATCAAATATTTTGTTCGATGTTTTAGCAAGAGTAAGAAATAAATTAAAATGAACATGTTGAGACATGTCATGTTGCATGGTATGACGCAATACGTACAAATCTAGTATTTTTTCGATATTTTAGCAAGAGTAAGAAATAAATTAAAATGAACATGTAGAGACATGTCATGTTGCATGGTATGACGCAATACGTACAAATCTAGTATTTTGTTGATGTTTTAGCAAGAGTAAGAAATAAATTAAAATGAACATGTTGAGACATGTCATATTGCATGGTATGACGCAATACGTACAAATCTAGTATATGTCCAAGTTTTGGCGAGAATATGAAATAGACAGGCTTTAACATGCTCAGTATAATACAATTAAGTCAGCAGTGGTGTGACGTCATGTTTAGATACTTTCTGTTGCAAGTTTGTACAAATCTAGTATTTTATTTTTTTCGATGTTTTAGCAAGAGTAAGACATAAATTAAAATGAACATGTTGAGACATGTCATGTTGCACGGTATGACGCAATACGTACAAATCTAGTATTTTTCCAAGTTTTGGCGAGAATATGAAATAGACAGGCTTTAACATGCTCAGTATAATAGAATTAAGTTTAGCAATGGAGTGACGTCATCAAATATGTTTTATTACATGCCTGTCAGAACATGTCGGTTTCAGTTCGGTTACCTTCAGCAATGTTCGGCTATGTTGAGGCATTTTCTGTTGCAAGTATGTACAAAACTAGTATTTTTCCAAGTTTTGGCGAGAATATGAAATAGACAGGCTCAGTATAATACAATTAAGTTAGCAGTGGTGTGACGTCATTTTGAGACATTTCCTGTTGCACGTTTGTACAAATCAAATATTTTTTTCGATATTTTAGCAAGAGTAAGAAATAAATTAAAATAAACATGTTGAGACATGTCATGTTGCATGGTATGACGCAATACGTACAAATCTAGTATTTTTTCGATATTTTAGCAAGAGGAAGAAATAAATTAAAATGAACAATGTCGAGACATGTCTGTTGCATGGTATGGACGCAATCGTACCAAATTAGCACTTATTTTTAAAGTTTTAAGGGGGGCAGTTTAAGTTTTTGGCGAGAGAGAATAGGAATATGTAAATAGACAGGTCTCAGTATAATTACAATTAAGTCAGCAGTGGTGTGACGTCATGTTTAGATACTTTCTGTTGCAAGTTTGTACAAATCAAGTATTTTTTTTATAGATATTAAGCATTAGTAAGAAAAAAATTAAAATGAACATGTTGAGACATGTCATATTGCATGGTACGTCTCAATACGTCCAAATTTTGTTAGCAGTGCTGTGACGTCATACAGGGTAGTACATTTATAGCTCACCAGAATGCGCATTTGAGCAGACCTTAATGACGTAACATAGCCGACATTTGGATTTTTCCAAAGTTTTGGCGAGAATATGAAATCGACAGGTCAGGTTATAATACAATTAAGTCAGCACAGTGGTCTTGGACGTCATGTTTAGATAGTTCTGTTGCATAGTTTGTTACCAAATCTAGTATTTTATTTTTTTCGATGTTTTAGCAAGAGTAAGAAATAAATTAAAATGAACATGTTGAGACATGTCATGTGGCACGGTATGACGCAATACGTACAAATCTAGTATTTTTCCAAGTTTTGGCGAGAATATGAAATAGACAGGCTTTAACATGCTCAGTATAATAGAATTAAGTTTAGCAATGGAGTGACGTCATCAAATCTGTTTTATTACGTGCCTGTCAGAACATGTCGGTTTCAGTTCGGTTACCTTCGGCAATGTTCGGCTATGTTGAGGCATTTTCTGTCGCAAGTATGTACAAACTAGTATTTGTTCCAAGTTTTCGCGAGAATATGAAATAGACATGCCCAGTATAATACAATTAAGTTAACAGTGGTGTGACGTCATTTTGAGACATTTTCTGTTGCACGTTTGTACAAATCAAAAATTTTTTACGATGTTTTAGCAAGAGTAAGAAATAAATTAAAATAAACATGTTGAGACATGTCATGCTGCACGGTATGACGCAATACGTACAAATCTAGTATTTTT
>JAAEAF010011008.1:0-15213 GCA_011037195.1 Triatoma infestans | reverse complement strand
CTCCTTGGATCCCTTGTTTGATTTTATTCTCTTTTAAGATAATTATTGCTGTTCATAGACTACGATCCTAATAAGTACTATAAATACACAATGTATAATAAAGAGTAAGACAGGTATTATACTTCTATTAAGCGATAACATTTTCTATAGGAATGTAACGGCAATGGCATGGGAGAGAACACAGGCCCGACCAAGAGAAAACAGACTCTCTCTGGTACTCTCTGACTTAAGCATGCTAGAGTGGGGAGAACCTGTATATAAGCCAGTGAGAGATCTAGACATCTATCTATCAGATTCAACCATATACATCGATCGTGTCATAACTCTACTCTAACCCTTAATTCTATAAAAATATAATGGAGTTGATGAGGAGAGAAATTAGGTTTGATTATGTAAACGAGATATGAAGACACTGTTATAATGTAGCTTTAAGTTACACAAACTGCACTGGACTTGTAATTTTATAGATAAAATGGTTGGAGTAGAGATATGATACGATGCGGTGTATGGTTGAATCTGATAGACAGATGTCTAGATCTCTCACTGGCTTACATACAGGTTCTCCCCACTCTAGCCTGCTTAAGTCAGAGAGTACCAGAGAGAGTCTGTTTTCTCTCGGTCGGGCCTGTGTTCTCTCTCTTGCCGTTGCCGTTACAAGAATATTCTTCTAATTTCAGACCCTAAAAAAATTCCAGTAATAATATAATATATATCCTCATGAACAGCAGCGGGTGTTGGTGTAGTGGTTATGAGAATGGACTTATATCTGGAAGGTCCCCAGTTCGAGTCCCGCGTATAACAACTACCAATGTTTTTATATTCCTTTTACTATGTTTATCTTGATCATTCGTGTAAACATTGTTTTTGTTTGATTATTATTATAAATTTTTAATTTAAGGCAGGTCAACATCTATGGTCATTGGCCAGGAGACTTCTCAGTGCTCTGCTGATCTTCATCAGTGTTCTCTGTTACAGACAACACTGTCCATTACCGGAAAATGAGCTGCAGAGGCTCCTAGGAAGAAAAAATCGAAGGGTAGCAAAGCTTGACTCGAACCCGGGTCCTTCGCGTAGGAGCCCCGTACGATAACCACTTAGCTATTCCCTTGTCTATGTTTGACTAGATATTAATTAAACATCATTACTAAATGTAATCATACTGGTTAATGTAGGATATATAAATATAGAAAGAGAGAGTAATTAGTCAATTGACTTGAATTAAACTACATTCTCAGTATTTGCATTTTATATACTTTTTACTTTCTCTTACTCTTAGTAAGAGGAAGTATTATAATCGTACCAAATTTACGATATCGAGTTTTCACCGGAAATATCTGTTTTGAGATCCCCTGTGTCAAAAAAAGGGGTTTTTAGCAAATGGTCTGTGTGTGTGTGTGTCTGTATTTATTTGAACAGCATCGCTCAAAAACGGAAAAAAAGTGGAAAGTTCAAACTTGATATACTGTTTAGATATCACTATGGGATCCGACAGTAAGTTATCTGTCAAAATTCCTCAGCCGGAAGTACCACTTTACTAGTTAATTTTTTTTTTACTTTTTTGCGATTTTCTCAAAAATGGCTCTGGAAGATTTTCTTAAAACTTGGCATATCAAGCACCCATACAAAGAGGTACAACTTTTATTTGTAACATTTCTTCAGAAAAATTCATTTAAGGGTAGTTTTCGAGGAGTGGGTGGGGTTAGGTTTTTCCACTAAAGTGCTATTTTAGTTTACTAGAGAATTCTGTCATCTAAATAATATTAATTAAAATTAAATATGTTGTTTGAAATTCCGAGTTTGAAAAAAAATGATCAGATGACCGGAAGTGCGTTTCCAGTGAAATGTATTTTTCAGCTTTCTGGTAATTTCTCGTAAACGGCTCCACTGATTTTCTTTAAAGAAGAAAAATGTATATACTGTGTATATAAAGAGCTACAACATTTCTTCTGATAATATTAACACGACTTTTTGCGGTGGGGTGGGTTATGTTTTTCTCTAAAGTGCTGTTATAGTTGATTATTATAATTCTATCATCCAAACAAAATAATTTAGAAATTAATAGACGGCCAAAATCTTAAGTTTCTAGAAAATTTGTAAACCGGAAGTGCGTTTTTATGGCACGTTTTTCAATTTTTTTCTACAAAATCCGACGAATTTTATTCGAATATGGTACAGTAACTATAAAATTTGTCAATTTCAATTTTGAAAACTGGAGTAAGAGAAAGTTGTGTGAGTAATTCATATCAGATTTTTTTATGATCATAAAATTTATGAATCAATTTTATACTGTTGCCGGAAAAACTTTATATTCAACACGTGTTCGAGTGTATAAAAGAAAAATAAAAAAAAATGCGTTGACATTCTTAGAATGATATGAAGCATTAGCAAATTCAAAAAATATAATTTTGGCAAATAAGCGCCAAAAAAAAAAATCTGGTGTGAAACACTCACACACTTTCTCTTACTTCAGTCCTCAAAATTATAACTGAAAATTTTATAGTTAGTTACACCAAATTTAATGAAATTCGTCGAAATTTAAAAAAAAAACTATCCGGAAAAAACGCACTTTCGATTTACTAATTTTCTTGAAACTCGGAATTTCGGCCATCTATTTGTTTCTAATTAATTTTGTTTGGATGATAGAATTGTATAATCAACTGTGATAGCACTTTAAAGAAAAACAACCCCACCCTTCCCCCATAACTGCCCTTAAATGAATTTACAGGGGAAAGTTCAAATAAAAGTTGTAGCTCTTTAATGTCTAGGTAACAACCCTGGTTTTAGAGAAAATCGTGTTTGGGCCTTTGTCGAGAAAATACCAGAACACTGAAAATTATATTTCAGTAAAAACGCACTTCCGGTTATCTATTTTTTTTCAAACTCGGAATTTCAACAACATATTTAATTCTAATTAACATTATTTAGATGACAGAATTGTCTAATATACTGAAACAGCAGTTACGATGAAAACCTAACCCCACCCCTCCCCCAGAAGTGCCCTTAAATGAATTTTCCTGGAGAAATGTTTCAAATAAAGTTGTAGCTCTTTGTATGTGTAGTTGATATAGCAAGTTTAAAGAAAATCTTCGGAGCCATTTTTGAGAAAATTGCAAAAACGTAAAAAAAACAACTAGTAAAGTGGTACTTCCGGTTGAGGAATATTGACACATAACGCACCGTCAGATCCCATGGGGATACCTAAACGTAATATCAAGTTTGAACTTTCTACGATTTTTCGTTGTTTTTGAGCTATGTGTTCACATACATACAACACACAGACACACACACACACACACACAACACACAGACCATTCTCTAAAAACCACTTTTTTGGACTCAGGGCCTCAAACGATATTTCCGGTGAAAACTCGATATCGAAAATTTGACACATTACAATACTTCCTCTTACTAGGAGTAAGAGAAAGTAAAAAATAAAACGGAGAATGACAGGCAGATATTATTAAGAAAACTCTTTGTTTTCATCCATAAAAACTAGTTCAATAATATAAATGAATTAAATGAGCGATCGCCTGGGGAGAATTAAAAAAAAAAAAAAAAAGGAACAAGTCAGAGGTTACAAAATAAAGTAAAAAAAATGGGGGCACAGCAAAACGAAGATTTAATTGGCCTGTCTACAACCCTTTGCTACTATAAAAAAAAAAAAAAAAAAAAAAATTCTTGTGGGATATCTTTATCAGCGTAGCTTTAGATGGAGATTTAATAAAAGTTCAAATAGGAAACTGAATGGACCAGATTTTTATCCTACAAAGAGGCTTACCGGAAACTCAGCTCTCTCGATTTCTGTTTTTCTTTTGAACCCACTTTATTAACAGGATATGGGTGGTGTTTTGCTTTATTTATTTATTTATTTATTTTTTTTTTCCTACCATATACTGTTTTGCGTCCAACTCAAACATGAATATACCGTACAACTTTCATTCTGATAATTCTATTATCTGATTAAATATTTTTATTTTGTAACTGTTTTTTTTTTTTTTTACTGGATATCAATTAATATATTTTTACTTTCTCTTACACCTAGTAAGAGGAAGTATTGTAATCGTGTCAAATTTTCGGATATCGAGTTTTCACCGGAAATATTCGTTTCGAGGTCTCCCGTGTCCAAAATAGTGGTTTTTAGCAAATGGCGTGTGTCTGTATGTGAACAGTATAGCTCAAAAAACGAAAAACCGTAGAAAGTTAAAACTTGATATTCCGTTTAGGTATCACCATGGGATCTGACAGTATGTTATCTGCCAAAATTCGTCAACCGGAAGTATCAATTTACTAGTTGTTTTTTTTACTTTTTAGCTATTTTCTCAAAAATGGCTCCGACGAATTTCTTGAAATTTCTTGTAAGTAAAGTAAAAGTAAAGTAATGCCTATTTTTGCAGGCGGGCTTAACGTCCAACTACCAATTAGGTGTCGTGGACGGGGGCGAAGCACCTACTTTTAACTATTAACCTTTTTTAAAACAAATGATAAACCATTTAGCGCAGTTATACGCTGGACTCGAACTAGGGTCCTCCCACTTACAAGTCCACGCTCATAACCACTACACCAACACCCGCCCCTTGAAATTTCTTGTATAAACTAAACATACAAAGATTTACAACGTTTATTGTAAAACATTTCTCTAGGAAAATTCATTTAAGGGCACTTTTAAGGGAAGGGTGGGGTTATGTTTTTCTCTAAATTGCTATCATAGTTGATTATACAATTCTATAGTATCTAAAGAAAATTAATTAGAAATTAATAGATAGCCAAAACTCCGAGTTTCAAGGAAACTAGTAAACCGGAAGTTCGCTTTTACTGAACATTATTTTCAGTTTTCCACGAATTTCATTGAGAACTCGAGTAAGAGAAAATTGTGTGAGTGTTTCACACCCAACTTTTTTTTTTCTGCAACCATGTTATAATTATAGAATTAGAGACATTTTTCGTGGTAGCCTGCTTCATTTTGCGTTCGCCCATCTTCAGGATGCGTTTTTTAGACAGTGTGACAACACAGACTCGCACAGAGCTAACTTAGTTTCACACTAACCAGGTTAGTTCTAAGTTAGCTCTAAGTTAGCTCTGTGCGAGTCTGTGTTGTCACACTGTCTAAAAAACGCATCCTGAAGAGGGGCGAACGCCCGAAACCGGTCGACGACCACAAAATGAAGCAGGCTACCACGGAAAATGTCTCTGATGCTTTCCAGCTCTGCGGAACCAGCCACCACAACAAATGATAGAATTATTAATAATAGAATAATTATAGAATTATAGAATTATTAGGCTGTACTTTTAATCATAAGTGACAAAAAGTAAAAAATAGACATTATTCATTTCTTTCGCAAATGAATAAATTATTATTCAACTCTAGCGAGCAGCCCGACATCTAGCGGCTATATGCGAAAACAAGTACGTATTTCGTAAAAACAAATCCCTCATAGCATTGAGTAAAGTGTTTTTTAACGTGGTTTTTACAAGTTGCCAAAGCTCAAATGTAAAAAAATCTGGTGTGAAACACTCACACAACTTTCTCTTACTCCAGTTCTCCAAATTATAATTGACAGCTTTTATAGTTTGTGTACCAAATTTAATGAAGATTCGTCGAAAACTGAAAAAACTGTTCAGTAAAAGCGCACTTCCGGTTTACTAATTTTCTTGAAACTCGGAATTTGGGCCATATATTATTTCTAATTTAATTTGGATGACAATTGTATAATCAACTGTGATAGCATTTTAGAGAAAAAATAACCACCCCTCCCCCAGAAGTGCCTTAAATGAATTTTCTGTAGAAATGTTTCAAATAAAAGTTGTAGCTCTTTGTATGTGTAGTTAACAAGTTTAAAGAAAATCTTCGGAGCCATTTTTGAGAAAATTGCAAAAACTAAAAAAAACAACTAGTAAAGTGGTACTTCCGGTTGAGGAATATTGACACATAACGCACCGTCAGATCCCATGGTGATACCTAAACGTAATATCAAGTTTGAACTTTCTACGATTTTTCGTTTTTGAGCTATGCTGTTCACATAAATACACACACACACACACACACAGACCATTTGCTAAAAACCACTTTTTTTGGACTCAGGGGACCTCAAAACGGATATTTCCGGTGAAAACTCGATATCGAAAATTTGACACGATTACAATACTTCCTCTTACTAGAAAGTAAAAAAATCACTATTTACTCACTTTTTCATAAATAACTGTAATTTTATTATTTCTCTTAGAAAGTTTTGAATTTCATGTTTTTTTGATGAATGTAGTTACGATTTTCCTTTTTTTCCTAGCGCTGGTAAGGGGGAAGTTATGGGGATGCTATAAAATTTTCCAAATTGCGGTTTTATGGGAAATAGTTACTTTGATGTCTAGTGAGACCCAAAATAATGTTTCTACCGAAAGTCTGCTTTGTTAGATATATATACTCAACAAATAATAATGCGTGTATACCCAAACAAATAATATGCGTGTGTATGTATTTGAATAAAATATCTCAAAGCCAAAAAAATCCGAGGAAGCTTAAACCTGATATTCTTACTAGGAAGTGTCGCCATCTGAGAATAGGTTTTCAGTTAAAATACGACAATCATAAACGCGACTCTAATAAATATTTATTTTTTCTTCAGTTTCTTACAATTTCCTCGAAATTTGTTCCAATGATTGTTTTTTTTACTGGGAAAGAACTTTCACCAAGATCATTCCACGAATGAGGGAAAAATAAGGGTAGCCAACCAATTTATTTTCTCCAAAATTTATAAGTCGTGTATAGAAATAAGGATTTGATGGAAGTTATTAGATTAGCTTTAGGAATATGAGGTGAAGCAACTCTCAATGGGCATAATTTGCTTTTAAACAGATGCTCCCAGACAAGAGGAAACTGGTATAAGTTGTAGGGTTTTGTACAATATAGAACTGTGGCTTTAGCGTATGGATACTTTTTTCGTTAAAACTAGGTTTCAGTATATTTGAGAAGGTAACACTCTTAAGTGAATGCTTTGGGGGGAGTTGAGGATTATAGATATGTTAGAAACTATGGTTAGACCATTTAACATTTCTTCAGAATATTTTCTTTATTTTTTCAGAGGTTTTAGAGGATTACGTTAGTTAGGTTTAAATTTAAACTGATTTGTTAGATAAGAAAAAAAGGCGTCCACTTTTGTCCTCAGGTATGTATAACATCCACTACCTTATTTTCATGGCCAGCCTAACTAAGTGTACGTAATATTTACAATTCAAAAAAAAATCTGATGTGAAACACTCGCATAACTTTCTCTTACTCCAGTTTTGAAAATTGTAATTGACAAACTTTATAGATAATATAACAAATTTAATGAAATTCGTGGAGAAAATCGCAAAAATCTGAAAAAACTGTTCAGTTAAAACACACTTCCGGTTTACTAATTTTCTTGAACCTCGGAATTTTTGGCAATCTATTTATTTCTAATTAATATTATTTAGATGATAGAATGGTGTAATAAACTGAAATAACACTTCAGAGAACACCCTAATCCCACTCCCACCACCTAAAAGTGCCCTTAAATGCATTTTCCCGGAGAAATGTTTCAAATAAAAGTTGTAGCTCTTTGTATATGTAGTTGATGGAATAAGTTTGAAGAAAATTCTCGGAGCCATTTTTGAGAAAATTGCAAAACAGTGAAAAAAAAAATCATTCAGTAAAGTGGTACTTCCGGTTGAGGAATTTTAACAGATGACCTAGTGTCGGATCCCATGGTGATACCTATCAAGTTTAAACTTTCTACAAATTTTCTATGCTGTTCGCATACACACACAAACACAAGACCATTTGTTAAAAACCATTTTTTTTTGGACTCAAAGGATCTCAAAACGGATATTTCCGGTGAAAATTGAATATCGAAAATTTAGCACGATTACAAATTGATAATTAAATTAATTGCGTAATTAAATTAATTCGTGGCATTGTTTTACACCAGATTTTTTTTTTTTTTTTATTCTCTTCATTAAGTAAAATATATATTTTGTGAGATATCAGTGTTAGAGGTGCATCCCAACAACCACATCAAATTATATTCTATCATTTCAAGTGTAAGTGCACCGTATTTAAATATTGTAAATAAAAATGTTCAAACTTTATTAAAAAACTATTAAATAAATTTAAAATATTTAATTTGATTAGAAAAATAAACGTGATGAAATACAAATAATTTGAAGAACTGGATATAGAAAATAATATTTGCAAATCTATATTGAAAAAGTCTTGCATCACTAGAAAGAAACTCCTGCTCTACCATTTCGGTAATAATAAATTGTTTAAACTTTAACTGTTAGAGCAATATAAATAAAATAAATATTAAGAAAATATAATAACGAGTAGAGTAATAAAGATCTTATAATATAGGACAGACTAAAGAAAAGAGAAAATAAATATAAACTCGTATTTTGGTATGTGTGTGTGTGTGTGTGTGTAATGTGCGTGTGTTTGGAGTGTGTCTGGCGCCAAGTTCAATCACAAACTTACCACTAACATTAGAAAACAGAAATTATTCAGACTGAAGCAATTTAAACTGCAGAAAAGCAAAAAAGGAGGTTATATTATGCTATGTTGCAGCCAGCCGCAGCGCCATATTCTTGCTTGTAACTTTAATATGGCCATAAAAATACTGTTCTCGATTAAAAGTCATTTTTTAATGTTTTATTACTAATCTTGAAGATACAAAACTAGAATAAGATGAACAAAAAAAAAATTCAAGTCAACCCGCTATTAATTCTTACTATATAAATGTCTTATTTAACAGATCACTATCAATAGTTGTGCCAAATGTGTTTTGCTTATCATGATTAACCTTAATGTATATATTAATATTATTACTATTAGTTGTAATAAATTTTTTCATTAAAAAAATCTGCCGATGAGCAATTCATATTTCTTATCTTAACTCTTAAATTATTGAAATAGCAGCAAGGTGGATCGTCCAGCTTCGAGTCCAGCAGTGCTGCTCTTAGATTTTCTTTTCCTGCCAGCCTCTGCAGCTAACTCTACACAGTGTTGTCTGTGAATCAAATGACATAGATGTTCATGCGTCATAAAAAAAAGAAGAAGAAAAACCGTTGTGATTTACTCACACATCTTTCACTTACGTCAAATTAAAAAGTTGTGTAATAGAATCCAAAGAGAGGATCCATAGCAGAGAAAGAGAGACAAAATGACAGGACCACTCTTTCGGACTACAAGTGGGAGAAACTGCATAAATACAGCGACGAGAGATAGATATACAACAGAGTTCACTCGCCAGTCACAACGTGTCATTTACCTTAACCTTTTCCACTCTACCAGTTTTTAGTGTAAAGTTCAAGCAGTCAGTGTCACTTTTTACATTATACAATGTTCAGCCATATCTAGTTTGTTCATTCAAACCAAACTATTTCTCTCCTTCTTGATACCCATTATAATAATGGCAACGTTTTCGAATGCCGCGTTTCGTTCAGCTTCAACATTTTCGATGAATGTAATAGGATTTAAAGAGAAAGAGAGACAAAATGATAGTATCATTCTTTCGGATTAGAGTGGGATAAACTGCACAAATACAGCGACGGGAGATAGATATACAATAGAGTTCACTCGCCAGTCACAACGTGTCATTTACCTTAACTTTTAACACTCTACCTCACTCTACCACCCGGTATAAATAGTGGGACCGCAGAGAGTTGAGAGAGTTTTTCCAGTTACAAACGAAGTCACTAGTTTGTGAAAAGTGTATAAAAAGTGAACCAAGTGAACTTTTGTGGTTTGAACTGTGAAGTAATTATTACTAAGTGCTGTATTTTGTAATTTATTGTGTATAACAATAAATTGGGTTTTCTTTTATTGAACAGTTAGAGTATTTTATTATACGAAACCCACTTAAATAGTTGCAAGTAGATTAGTTTAAAGGGAAAAACGTTAAATTTATGAAGAAATTTGGTGAGAGATTGATCAAGCAAAAATTGAAACCATTCAATTTTGCCCAACATTTCGACAGCGTTGTCTTTATGTATCAAGGTACTAAAGCAGTCTTGAGTATTGGTACAAAGGAATTTGTATCGGAAAACTGCTTAAGCTATAGCTTATAAAAATACTATAGTGATATTATTAACAATAATAATAATCAGTATTCAGCTAACTGTATCTAACCTTCCAGGCGTGGCGGGCGTCGAGGATGTTCTTGGCCAGACAAAAAAGAAATTATATCTGACCTTGAGAGAGTATGTGTATTAAAATAAAGCAAATGAAATTCTGCCAAAAGGGGACACTCTCCCAGGAAATGGTAAAAATCATCCAGGGTGGAATAGTTACAAAGCTGGCATCTTTCCAGATCCGATCTCTTTCGATCCACGGCCTGAAATTTAGATATGAAAGTTCGCCTCTCAGCTTAAACAACCAACGCATTTTGCTAAAATTAAGGTTGTGTGATAATATGGCTTTAACCTGATTTCTGTGTTCACTAATGAGATACCTATATAAAAAGAATTTATCTGAGGCGACCGCGCACTGTTCGAGATGGGCTTCATATATCCTAGATCTGAGTAAAAAAAAAGCTGTCTGCCCCAATTCGAAAGTTCGTCCAAGCACCCATTAAAGTGACAAGATTAAGTTCGAGATTCGGTGAGCCAGCGCTTAAACCAAAAAGATCATTTCATTAATCATTTCGATCGCCACCTTTATGGGCAAACTGTGGCCCGGCAGAGAGAGGATCTTAAGGCAATACTTCAGATGAAGATGAAGTGTGTAGCATTCCAGAGGTTCCAGAGCCGTTTCAATAGCCAGCAGATAATTAGGGCAAGAAGAAGGTGAGGAGAATAATTTCCTGATTGTGTGCTCCGTAGCACACAACTGCTCGAGAAATACTGTTAAAGACCCGGTATTTGGAGTTCACAGGCACATTTTTATTTAAAATGAAAGCTGACTAAACTCTGTTTATGCCTAGTTTTGCTTGAGATATTCTGTCTTCCAGGTGGAGAAGTAAGGAAAGTCAAGGAGTCAAAACTACGCCAAGATACTTGCATCTATCTATCACCTCAATTCTTTCACCCTTATAGTTTCACTTCTCCGAGGCTATAAAACCTACCACCTTTTTGGAAAATCATTATTTTCTTTTTCTTTAAATTAACAAAAAGTGCTCCACTGTTCACAATACGCCCCTAAAATTTTAATGTTTCCTTGTCAGAGACGCTGGATTGTCGATCAAGAAAGAAACATTCAATTATACCAACGTTTCGACGTAGTTTTCTGTCTTTATCAAGACTTTAATATATAGATAGTTTTGAGGATTTGGAAAAAGAAATTTTAGCGGAACATTGAAACTTACAACATTTTTTTTAGAATACAGAAACATAAACAGAGAAAATTAAAACTTACTAGTAGCTTGTGTTAAATAAATGTGATTAATAATAATTAATCTGGATATAATTATATTATGTATTCGTAACTAATTTATTATGTGATTGCGTCTTATCAATAATGACAAACAAAAATTATAAAAAGAAAAACTCAATAATTCATATATTGAGATAAATGAATAAGCATAACTATAATCTTAATACTTTATGCCGAAAATCATATTTTATATTCAACACGGAGGAATGGTAAGTATAAATTGTGTATTCTGTGTTCATATGACATCAAAAAGCGGTATTCTTCATTCACTAATTTACGTATAATGAATAATCGGCAGTTTTTTCATTATTCGATATTCAAATAATTTGTGCCCAGCACTGGACTATTTGAAACTTCTCAAGCCAGACAGTTACCTTCTTTATTGGCTATATACGCTTGCATATCATCACCGTCATGATAAAACAAATTTATTAGAGTTGTCCACTTAGTGAGAGACTGAATTCAATCCCACACCAAACTACGAAGGCCTTTATGGCGGCTTTCCTTCTAAATAAAAACAAGGGATAAAGGATTTGAAGGATGGCATTCGAAAGGAAAAAACAGTAGTTTAAAGTTCTCACCCGAAGGCCGTTTATTCTCAATTTGTTGATGATGACACAACTAACAGATCAGATTTATCAAGTGAACAGGTCGTGTAAAACATTTAATTTAGGCAGCTTGCAAACAAATTCAAATAAATTGTACAAAAAGGATGAGTAAACTTAGCTAATCTAAGTCTGAATTTTAAAAATATGAAACACACAAGTTCATTTAAATGGATCTATTATCAAATATAAATAATTAATTTGTTGATCTAAAAAAAAAATCAAAAAGGTAATATTTTTTTTCAAAATGATAATAATTCATTTACAACTAAACTTTATATGATCAAATTTATTACATGTGGATAATATAAATTTGTAGAATCACTTTATAGTATAAACAGATACATTAGTATGCGAGCTAGCATAAATGTAGGATGCTGCTGGATACATTTTAGTTTACAATCTCAATGACAACATTCGTATTCACTGTCTGAATTTGTTCCCCAGCTAAATATTCAAAACACCTGCAATTAAACTCACACATATCATACTACCATGGTATAAATGGATATATATGTGTATGTATAAAACATCTTCTACTTTATTACATTATTATATATTAAATGTTTCAATATTATTTAATATATTTAATTATTTTTATTTTCTTATAAAGCAGATAAGAGAAAATATATGTTATAATGTGCAGAATTTTGGTGAAAGTATATATTATACTTTATGTGTACATTCAATGTTAATTTTCAAATCGTATTTCAATTCTTAATCCTGGTAAGATTAAATTTTGCGATCACAATCATACCTCTTTTTGGAAAACAATTAAATATTTTAAAACTCCTTTCTCTTATACTGATTCTCCTCTAACTTTCAATAATCGAACCTGCATTTCTGATCTTGATAAAGCAAATCTTATGTTTCCAATTATTTCCAAACTGTTCACTTGCCAAAATTCAAAACTTGGTTCAGTATCACATTCATATAAAAATTTTTTTACAAGTGAATAAACGCCTTAGGCAATCGATCGACCCTGGCGATATCAAGTTAATATGTCCCAAAGAAATCTCCTCCATCATTCAGTCCAGGAGAAATAAAACTTCACCATGGTATCCAATATCCTGTTGAAAGTTATAGTCTACATCACTAAACTTATTAATAAAATGCTTTTGTTCAGATATTGTCCTAAGATATTGAAAACATCTAAAATAATCCTCATCCGTTAACCTGGAAAACCATTCAGCTATCGTCCTATCAGCTCACTCAGCAAAATTTTTGAAAAAATGGCACTTACTCGAATAAGATTTATGGAACATCATGTCAGCAACGATATATTAATTAATCAGCAGTTCAGCTTCAGACCTCACTTATCGACCGAACTGCAACTCTTTAGAATAGTAGACAGCATTACAGAGAACTTCCATTATAAGAAATATACAGGAATGGTACTAATTGACATTGAAAAGGCATTTGACACCGTCTGGCACACTCGATTCCTGTTTCGCTCAATTGAATATAAATTCCCTCTCTATCTCATTAAATTAGTCTCCTCATATCTCGGAAATAGATAAATCTTACGTCTGCATTAACTCTACCTTATCAGTTCCTTATTCCATCCTTGCTGGAGTCCCTCAAGTTTCTATCCTAGGTCCCGCTTTGTTTATTACCTTCATAAAGTCCATTCCAAAACCTGACTATATTAAACTCGTCCTATTCGCTGACGATGTGGCCATACTCGCCACTTCCTGGAGAATTGACACAATCTCTAACAGACTTACTAATGCACTGACTAAACTGCCAAAATACTTCAACTAATGGAAAGAACAGATCAACTACAAAAAGACTGAAGCCATTCTATTTACTAAACGTAGACCGCACATCAATGATAACATTATAGTCAATAGTACCTTGGTCAGACAGTATCAAATATCTTGGCGTGACTATTGGACAGCAGACTTAACTTTACTACACACATAAAAGACAGAAATATCGCTGATAAGACAACCATTAGACTCCTCTTTCCACTTCTCTCTCGCAACTCCAAATTGCCCACAAAAAACAAATTAATCCTCTATAAAGTTCTAATCCGTCCGATGCCACTTGTGCCTGCTCAGCATGGAGCTATACATGTAAGAGCAACCTTTCCAAACTCCAAATTGTCCAAAATAAATTCCACCATTTTGCTATTGACATGCCCCGCTACAAACGTATATCACATCTTCACGAACTAACTGATACATCCACAATTACTGACTACATAGAAAACCGACTAATAAAACTTCTGTTTAACATCACTGTTCATCCAAATCATCTCTGCCGGTCCATAGACACTTACGATATTACACTTGATTATAGGCACAAGGGTATCAAAAACATCCTTAGAAGCTAAACTTTCATCAAGTAATTAGGTTTTTCTTTTCTTTTTCCCCAGATAATTGTAATTAATTAAACTTTGTCTACAGTTAAGCTCACAGGATGGTGTAATGCTATATGCATTTGTACACCTGTTTCCAAAGTTTGTATAATATTATATGTAAATAACTTGTAAATAAAAATTCTATCCATCTATCTAAGTTTTGCGATAGTCATGGCAAAATGCCTACTGAGCACGAAATAAAATTTTTGTCGTTTCTAGTGCGTTTGAGATTTATACGAAACAAAATATCATACGAAACTCAACCTTTCTATGATAGGTTTAGATACCACCACCACCACCACCGTAACACACAATAAAGTTTGTTCAAAATCCATCAATGAAGAAGCGATGCGACTTTACTGAATAGAATTTTCAGTTTTTCGCAACATAGGTCAAAAAATCGCTCAAAACAATTTTCTTTAAACTTTGCATATCTAAACAAATTCATGCGTTTCTAGACAAAAAAATGACTGTTTGATGTTTTAGGCGGATCAGTAACGCGTAAGCTTTCTTGTAGAATATCATTTCAGTATAATTTATGTTTCCACCAATTATATAATATTAAAGCGCAATTCAGCTTTAACATTTGAATAAAGTCGAACAACGGAAAGAGCTACTTTGCAGAATCAAAGAACTTTGACTTTGACTTCGCAGAATCAAATGATTTTTTTGATTTTTTTTTAGTGAGATGTTTGTTTTATACGGCAATGGCCAGAGGAATTTTTAAAGAAAAAAGAAATGAACGTTTCGGGTACTATTGGTGCCCTTCTTCAGGTGATCTGCAATATTTATTGTAGAAAAAGTTCATTATTGGTACACATACTCCTCTGGCCAATGTCGTTATAATCAACTCGTTATAA